>JAJPUD010012035.1:0-12487 GCA_023553655.1 Myrmecobius fasciatus
TGCTGATTGAGTTATTTCAGGAACTGGGCAGTTCTGCTGATTGAATTATGTCAGGGGCCAGGCAGCTCCGCTGATTGAATTATTTCTGGTGCTTATCAGACCTGTTGTTTGATTAATTGCTTTAAGGTGCTGTGTAATGGCAGCTAGTTACGACGCTCATCAGGGGTTCAGTGGTTCACAATCTATCCCCCTCAAAAGGCAGACCCTCCAAACCACCTGCCCACAATCAGGACAAATTGTTCCAAGAGGCTCGCAGAAGACTCCCAGGTGTGTGAAAAGCACAACGCTCCCACTCCTGTTCTGACTCCTGTTCCAGCTCCCTGCTCCAGCTCCCTGCCCCGGTCTCCCTGTGCTGCAGTCTGGGTTCAGTAGGCCACCCCCTGCCCCATTAAAACAGACCTGTTTTGAGGTTCTTCCAGAGTATCTTCTTCTAGAATCGTGTTGTTCTCCGGATATTGTGGATTTTTTTTGCTTCAGAATCAGTCTAGAGGCTTCATATTTTGTTGGTTTGAGGGGAGGTTAGAGGAGGTTACAGAGAATCCTGTCTGATCTCTGCCACCATGGCTCCACCAACCTTTTTGTTTTCTTGTTTTTTCCCTACTTTGGAATAATTTTTGTTGTTGCCTCCTACAAAATATTGTAGTTCTCTGTCCATAGTTTTTAGGCACTCAGTTTTCCAGATATAATTTCTTACATCTACCCATCATTTCTGCTTCATTTTCATGTGGGATGTTATTTGGGTCATACTTCTATTGTCTATGATTTTCCCAACTTTCTTTGTTTAAATTTTGCAACAATTATCTCATCACTAAGTGATGATCAGCTCCAGATCTTATTTTTTCTGACTCTACAAAACTTTTCCACCTTTGCCAACAAAGTATATAATCTATTAACTTCTACAGCTGATCATCTGGCAATGTCCATGTGTACAGTCATCATTTGGGTTGTTGAAAAAGTGTGTTTATATGACCAGAGAGTTATCTTCATGCAACTCTGTTACTTCCCTGCTTTATTTTGTATTTGCTATGCCTTTAAGTATGTTATGCTAAAACTGATGAAAAGGGAAACAGAGGGGGAGGGAAGGAAGACAGGAAATATAAGCATTTATATAGCACTTTTTATGTGCTGGGTACTGTGCTAAGTGTCTTTTAAATATCTTAGGCTTTACTTTTATTATACCCTCTTTTTAAAGAGTTTCATCACACATTTCTCCATTTTGGGACATCTTCATTTCTTGGAGTCCTTCCTTTCTTCAATGTTCAATCAATGACAGCAATGATAGCAATGAACCATGACAAGAACAATAGCAGTTGCAGAAAGAACACAAACAACAACAATTGTGTTGCTAATATCATCTTTGGAAAGTGCAACAAAAGAAATACACACTGGGAGATAGTTACTATTTCTTGTCTTATTTTGCTTATTTTTTTCTCCATTTTTGTCTGAAGAGAAAAATTGATGGCTAGGGAACTAGGGAATGATTTTAATAATAGGGGAATGTGGAAGAAGAAAATATGGACAAATAAATGTGGTGTAATAAAAAATGAGATAAGAATCTCTGTTCTCATATATTATAAGGAAGTTATAGGGCTCAAATAAAATAAAACACTTAAAGAAATTTAAATGCTTTAACTTGCTATAAAATTCAATTATTATCATCATCATTACTTATCGACTGTCTCAGTTTTTTGATTTGTAAAATAAGAATTATTATTGCACTTCCCTTGGGTATCATAAGGATCCAGAAAGTTAATGGGATTAGTGAAGGAAATAAATATATATTAAGTACCTCTCATATGTGGGCCATTATACAAAGCACTTTACAAAAATCATACATTTTGTCCCTCACAACAACGTTGGAAGATATTTGTCATGAGGACTGTCCCCCCACATGTAGAATGGGCTTGTCATATGGCTCAAAGGGAGACAGAGCAGATATTTCTAGATTCTTCTTTCAATCCAAAGAAAGATTTAATCATGATCAGAAAAGGAAGGATTTGGAGTTGGAGACTACTCTGTTCATCTCAAAGATGTCATACAACTAGGCTACAATTATGCATTTCTGCTACCTCGGATTTATCATTTTAGGGGAAATGATCAAATTCAATCTAACTTCTGGTAGCTATGTTATTATTGGAGGAAAAGAGGGCTACAATTTTTTACCCAAGACTTTACCCCATTTACACTAAATACCAATTCCACAATGAACACACACAATGACCAGCAAATAAATTGTTGTGGTTGAAAAGGGGGGATCCCAAAAGTCCCAGAGCAGTGTCATGAGGTGTCTCAAAAGAATTTGCAGGCTTGAATCCATCTCCTAGTCAAGGGGAAAAATGCATTAAAAGCAATGTGACAACATTACTGAGAGGACTGAATTCTCAGAGAATCCAGTAAAGAAACAGAACCAAGGAGGGTCATTTTGTCCAGCTTCTACCATAGATAAGCTAATTCCATAGCTCAGGGTAGGAAGAAGTGGTACCTGGAAGGAATGGTTCTCTGTTGATCAGATTATTACTTACAAAATTATTAGTCAGCAATGTATTGAGGAGTGGTCTTATTCACAATTATCTCAGGACTTTGATCTGTGGGAATTTCCTGAGGCCAGATGCTATCTGGCTAAGGAGTGGTCAGAATCAGATAGATTGTATGTGCTATTTCCTGAGGCAGATTTCAAAGCCAGATGATCCAACACCATTGACCCATTAGAATAGAAGCCAAGGTATGGGGACCCCAAAATCACATTACATTAAACCCATTTATCCTAATAAAAGCAAAGCAGCAATGAAAAAAAAAAGGATAGAAAAAAGGATATATATTGTTTAGTGAATTCAGCCTTGGCTTACTCTTCATGACACCATTTGGAGTTTTCTTAGCAAAGATGCTGTAGTAATTTGCATTTCCCTCTTCAGTTTAGTTTACAGTTGAGGAAACTGAGGCAAACAAGTAAAGTGACTTGCCCAGGGTCACACTTCCATTAATCCTGAGATCAGATTTTTACTCAGGTCTTCTGACTCCAGGCCCAACTCTCTATCCACTGCACCATCTAATTGCCTCCAGAATGCATTTCAGAAATGAAATAAAGATTTTTACTACTGGACATGAGATAATTTAGCTCTCAATGAAAAGAAACCTAAATCTCAGTGAATGTGAAAGTCTCTGAATACTCTAGTACAGCAAGCTGGAAATAGGAATGTGTTAGAGACTGCTTGCCTTTCTAATGTTTTCCTAAAGTATTTTCCTTCAATAAGCTGAAACAAGATTGACCTCTTCTAACTTCCCTCTTCAAGCTGACAGCCAGAAATATCAAAAATGATTTGGAAAGATCTAAAGCAACTTGAAGTCTGAAGAGTTCAAAAAGCTGAAGAAGGCTGCAGCAATCTTTGTAATCAATTCCACTCAGCCTCTCCCTGAAAGCAAGGCATTCATCTCCACAAATGAGGAGAGAGTCCCATATCAATTGGTTTGGTATTTGGGGTTATATATTATAGTTCCAGTTTTACAACTGAAGAAACTGGGACAGACTGAGATTAAGTAGATAATACTAATTATATCTATTTTGTAGCTGAGGAAACTGAAGTACATAGAAGTGATTTACCCAAAGTTACAAAGCTAGTGAATGTCTGAATATAGCTTTGATCTCAGTACTTTCTAACTCTACTGTCAGCATCACATCTACTGTGCCACTTTAAAATGCTATATAAAGAGTAACTACTATTGTATCTTACATTTAAAATTTGTGAATTGTTACTGATTTTATAAAACATTTTGGGTGGTCTAAACTGCTTTACAAGCATAGTTTCATTGGAGTCTGATAACAGTTCTGTGCCACTCTACATAGTTTCATAAATATGAAACATGCCCTTTTGCCTTTTTTTCCCCTTGGCATAAGTTTAGAGTGGAATTAGGAAGACCAGAGTTCAAATTTGGCCTCAGACATTTACTAGCTCTGTGATGCTGAGCAAGCCATTTAATCCTGTTTGCCCTATCTGTAAAATGAGCTTAAGAAAGAAATGACAAAATAGTAGGGTATTTCTGCCATCATGACTCCAAATATGTTCATGAAGAGTAGGACATGACCAAGACAACTGAACAACAACACAATAGGATCAAGAGGTATTTACACATTTTATTTTACTCCATTTTCCTTTTGCTTTGTTGAGGCTTTCTTTGGTGCTTCATATATGGTAAAATTCTTTCTTCTTGTGGTTGTTTTGAAATTTATTTGAATACTGGAGATCAAGTGGATTTAAAGGAAGAAAAAATTGTTTTATTTTTCCTGTGTTATTCTGTGATAAAATAAATAACAACATAAATCATTTTTCACCAAAATATCTCTTTGAACAAAATATCTTACAAAAGGTTTGGCTTTTTCTTAGTTTATTCTTTAAAGCACAAAAGTTGAGTGAGACTATTTGTTAAATACATTTCATCTTGATTTTTTCTAATATGTATATGTATACATATATATACATTATAACAGCAGAAATATAAGCAATTACATAAATAACTTCAAGTCTTTCAGAATAAACTCTGTGTGGGTGGGTGTGTCTGTGTGTTTCCACTATTTGGGCTGATAGATGTTTAGATGAAAGAAGTAGTCAATGGTATCCTAGTGGCTAGGTTGCAAGACTGGGAAAAAAATTAGTGATAATAGCTCAATTGAAATTCAGCTATCTTTTGTTTTTTCTATACATCTGTTATCTTCTTTCTCACCTTAGAATGGGATACAGTTTTCTAGGAGCTTTGATCTTGTAAGATGATTATATTTTGATTCTATTTTTCTTTTCTTAAATTTTAGTTGATGTAGATTTGATAGACATTTCTTTAAAAAAAAAACCAAAAAAACATTTTTTGCCTGGAAGTTCATTTGGAAAATAATCAATTACAATGCCATTTTGATAATGATGTGAAATCACATTTTCTTAATTTGTTAATTATGAGCAAGTCAATATTAAGTGTTTTAAAAATAATATTTAAGGGGGTGATAAAAAGGTAGATACTCTTTCTCTCCTTAGAGGATTATAGGTCATAGATCTTAAAGGGATCTTGAATTCCCTCTAGATCACACTGCTCATTTTTCAGATAAGGAAATAAGTTCTAAAGGGGAGGATTGTCTTTCTCTAACTCACTAAAGAAGTGGATCCAAGGCAGAATTTTAACCTAAGGGCTGTAACTCCAGAGTCAGTGCCCTTTTATAGAAATATATTAAATATTACCTATACAATTTGTAAAGAAATGAATTGGAGAATTTTAACTAGTTTTTCATTATGTGACATAGTAGGAGAAAGAATTGATCTAGGAAGTAGGAAAGTGACTATAATTTGTGACCTTAACCAAGGCAAATCACTTAAGTTCTCTAGATATTAGTTTTCTTATCTGTAAAATGAAGGAGTTGGGTTTTTCTGAAGTATATTTCAGCTCAACTTTATTTTTGCCTTTCTTAAATGTCACTATTTTCCTATTCACTATTTTTCCATTTTCAAATATCTCTAAAAAATAGTACTTAGAATATGTGCATAATAGAAGAGCAAAATAATCATATTATATACAGCAATGATAATTAGACTTTGAGATTAACATATACTTAGGGAGATAATCATTTTTTTCATGTACTTGTTTTTGGTAGGATTGGAGTTAAGCTTCATTCTATTAAAAATTGTCAATGTACTCTGGTTGGGTACAAGGGATAATTTCCTCTTGTTCAGGTTATTTTGAAATTATTTGAATAGTAGAGGATCAGATGGATTCAAGAAAGATTATTTCACTTTATATTTCTTGTTTTTCTTGTAATGCCAAGATAAATTATTTTAAAGAACACCACCAATCATTGTCATATCAATCATTTCCTTGGACCAAAGTATTCTACATAAGCTTGGTAGTAAATCCTTATTTAGACTTTTCATATATTTTATCTAAAGGGAAAACAATTTGATTTCTTAATATCTTTGGGCTTTTACTGTTTAATATCCCTCCTTGTTCCTTTATTTTGAGAAGCAAATGGAGAAAGGATGTATTTTCCTATACTCTCACACTATTTATTTTCTGTTTTAAAAAATATTTTATCTAAGCATATTTGGCTGTGTAGATATATCCATATATATGCATACATATACATATATTCTAATGATTGGGGAAATGATTAAATGAAAATCATTTCATTGACTGGGATGAAAGAAGGAAGAAATATTTTGCCCTAATGACTTAACTGAAGCCAAAAGATTTCATATTCTTTCTAGTCTCATCTCCATTATCTTCCCATTTATCTTATCTTTGTGAGGATTCATAGAGATTCATAGAGAAATCAAAACTATCTTGATTGTAATTTTTTTTCTCTTTCCTAAATAAAAGTGGAAAATTCACAAACTTGGCCTTTGAAAGGGGGAGGGTAATTACAAGTAAAAAGAGCACTTTTGAATCACTTTATAAATATTTTGAAATTATCTACTCTTACTCCTTTTCTCCCCATCATACTATCAAATCTTTGTTAAAATGAAAATTATCCTTTTGCTCTAATCAGTACTCTTCAATAACAAGAATAATTACTTAAAAAGGAGGATAAGCTAGAAGTTATTATAGATTTTAATGAATGTTGACACTTTTTGTTGTGGAATTCAGTGAATATGTTAGCAATTAGATATAAGAATCTTATAAACTATAGCAAACTAAAGATCCTTTTTATATTTTATATTCAGCAAAACTGAACTCCTTATATATATCCCAAAATCTCTTTTCCATCCTCTCAGTAAGATTTTTAAAGCTCTTCATCCCCTGCCCCTTTCTTACTCAACAGTCTTCTCATACTTTACTCCCCTCCCTGTACTCTTAAGATCTAATATTATATCTTCTGAATGAATAATGCTAATTATTTCCAAAGCTTGGAATGATAAAACAACAACAACAGCAAAAGCCCTATGCTCCTTGGTTGCATCATCTCTTTTGTATTTGGATTCCATTGGTTATTAGAGGAATCACAGAAAAGAATGCAGATAGAAATTGTGTCTATGACTAATCCTGGAAAAAACAATTACAAAAAAAGGAGCATCATGGGACAATGACTAGAAGGTTAAAACAGGAATCAAGTAGATTGGCATGAAATTTTTTATTGAAACTTGCCAAACTGTATGACAGCCGTCAAGTTCCTTAGTTTATATCTGCCTCTGTTTCAACATATGTAAAATAGGATTAATAATAGTCCTAGTTGAAGATAAAATGACATGAAGTGCTATATAAATTTTAGCTGAGATTATTTTAGCTAATTAGATAAAATATAATGAGGTAATTGTTTCCTTTATACATATACATAATTATGTCATGATTATAAATCAACTAGATACTGTATTATGCATTTTGGATACAAAGAAACAAAACAAAACAAAACAAACAAACAAACAAACAAAAAAACATTAGTCCCTGTCCTCAAGGTACTATATGCTAATAGATTTATAATGTACTATTTTACAGACCTCTAAGTTTGTCTAAAAATAAGTGTGATTTTATTTTTAATCTATTTAAAATAATTATTAATATTACTATGATTTACTTATTGTTTTAAAATGTTGTTTGTGGACATTAATGAATCATTACCTGAATATTTTCATTCCTCTCTGCTAATTAGTCACACATTAGAGTCAGGCTTGACTTGTAGCAACACTGTATCCTATAACTAATTCTGATATAAAACACTCTCTCCCTTAGAAGCAGGTCTTGTATTCATGCCATTTGGCATGTTTTGACACCTCATGGGTGATAAATAGATTTCATAGGTTCCTAATCAAATGAAGCCTCTCTTTTTTGGATATCCATAGTGCCAGAAAACCATGGGTCTTTCTTGTTCTCACTTTTCAAGGAATATTTTTGACAAAAATCATCTGAAATTATCATGTGTAAAAAAGGTACTTGGCAGCAATAATGCTTTAGAATTAGTAATCCTATCTATATTTTTCACTGTCTTAATAAAACTGTCCTGCCACTGTGTGTGTGTATGTGTGTGTGAGGGTGAGGAAGAAATAAATCAATGTTTTTCTCCGGAGTAATTCTACACAGAAACAAGTAAGAAAGTGCCTATCAAGAATATTGTTGAGTGGTATATTCATTAACTACTGATTTTGAAATATCAGTCCTTCCAAACCACTGCTGAAATAGCTCAGAAAATAGGGCAGTAAATTTGATATCTCTTTCTCTATTTTGCCCTTTCAAATAATAGGATGGAATCATTAGTATTCATTTCTTTTCTCAGTCATTATGTGGTTTAAGATTAACAGACTCTTTTTTTTTTCTTATGCTTCATTGTCAAAGTTTATGACAATTTACTCATTTCTAAAGGTTTTATTCAATATTTTAAAGAAAACATTTCAATTAATGCATTATCCTACAGCACTGTTTGATTTTTTGCACCATTTTCATTTCATATGCCAAGCATGTTTACAGTTATATATGAAATATATGCATGTATCTATATATCAACATAGATAACTACAAATATATCTAGCTATGTATACACACATACACATACACAATCATGTCCATAGACACATGTGTGTGTATGTATATAGATATAGGTTAATTTAAATGATTAAATCATTACAGAAAAGTGAATACAATACATAGACATTTCATCTAAGTATCACTTGTTTATGGGCAATATCAGTGTAGTTTATGACTTTGATTTCTTTTGTGTGTGTGTGTGAGAAAATTGGGGTTAAGTGACTTCCCCAGAGACACAGCTAGGAAGTGTTAAGTGTCTGAAATTGGATTTGCATTCAAGTCCTCCTGAATTGGTTCTTTATATACTGTGCTATCTAGCTGCCCCTAGTCTGTGACTTTCAATGATACAAAATGAAATTTTAAAAGGAATTAAAGGATACTTCTTAACTTAAAAAATCTGTTTTCTTTTAACATAAATATTCTATTATGTATTTATAAATATCATCTATGCAGTAATACCTTTTATTATTTTATTACAGATCCATGCCTTCTCTTTGTACCTCAGAGCTAAGCAGTCTTTTATAGTATTGTGGATACAAATATAACATAAAATTTCAACATGTTGAAAAATGAATTAGTTATATCTAACTGAATCCTACCTTCTTTCATACCTCTATTTCTGCTTAAGACTATCATTTTGCAATAAATCAGATTTGTAATCTTGGCCTCATTTGTGGTTCTACAATTCTCCTTCATATATAGTCCTTTGAAAAAATGTTGCTATTTCTAACTGCTAATTTCACATTTCACCACTTCTATACATTATCATATTTACTTAGATCCTTACCACCTCCTACCTAAATTATAACACGTTACTGAAGTCCTTTTGTCTAGTCTATATTATACCATGTTATATACTATATATATATTATATATATGTAATATATCCTATACTATACTGCACATACTATATAATTTTCCTCACATAAAAGTCAGAGCTTGATGCTACTCTCCCCAATTAACTCTAATGTCTTCCTATTAGCTTTAGAATCATACATAGGAGTTTTCTTTTGTTATTGTTGTTTTAGATGTAAAGAAGAAATAGCTACATACATATGGCAAATGGAAGGAAATTACAGTATGAATACAATAAATTTGGGATGGGGAAATATGAATTTCAGTTAATTTAAAGAGCAGGTCTAAAGTTTAGGAGAAAATTTAGCACTAAATACAGCTTTTGGATTTACTTATACAGAGAAGATAATACTGACAGAGAATAATAATATCAATAATATCAATAATGAATCTAATATGCTCATTATGATATTGTTAAGAATTTAAAATTACATTTGTTTGAAATGAGTTTGACACTTACTATCTCATTGTATAGTCATAATAGCCTTTAAAAATAGGTATTATTTCTATCATTACTCTTTTACAGATGAAGAGACTGAGACAGATAGGTTAAATAACTTACAAAGTTTTATATAGCTAGTAAATAAGTGCCTGAGGCAATCTTACCCTTCTTCTAAATCTGATATTCTATCAACAATCTATCAGCATATCTACAGGCAACTATGTGGCATAATAAATGGAGCCCTGGACTTCAAGCTACAAAGACTGAATTTGAATATGATCTCAGACATTTAGTAATTGTGTTGCCTTGGATAAGTCATCAAAGTTTGATCTGCTTAAGTTTTTTGTTTGTTTGTTTGTTAGTGCATGATAATAACAATGTCACAAAATTATCAACGTTATGATATCTCCTTTTATAAGGAGATGGTATCTGTAAAACACTTAGTTCAATACAAAGCACATAGTGGATGCTTAATAACTTCATTTCCCTTTTTTTCTTCCTCTCTAGATGATGGAAATAAAAAAAGCCAGACATATAGGAGATAAGCAATTAGAAAGCAGTAACATAAAAATCACTGAAAAAGTGAATATTCATCAGAGGGTTAAAAAAAAGTTATATAAAGAGCTTAAGAAATGGAAACTAAGAAAAAAAAATATTGGATTTAGAAATAATAATATAATTTTCAATCTTAATTATAGAAGTTTCTGGCAGGTGGCAGAGAAAGATTTAGACCAAAAGTATATAAAAGATATTTGATATTTGAAGAACAGCATCTGCTTTATTATAGTACTCATTTGCAGTAGGGAACAATCTGTTCTTTCACAATGACATGGTTGGTTCTCAGCTTACAGCCAAGATGGCTGAGTAAAGCCAGGAAGCTGCTCCAGCTCTTCCAGTTCTCTCAAAAACCACATAAAACCAAGCCTCTGAACAGAGTCTGATGGAATGAAAATACTCTCCAGCTCAAGATAGACAGGAAGAACTTTGAGAAAGATCAGCCTCACTATGGTGAAAATAGTGTTTGGCCCTGCTCAGACAGACTCTGAGAAAGCCAATGAGAGGGTCTTAATCACAGCAAATCAGCAAATAAGATCCTCAATCCTGGCTCAGTAGAGGAACAAATTAATGGAGGAGCTTCCAGTCCTAGATCAGAAGGCAAAATATGTGAACCAGACTGTTTCCTGAAAAGAACAAGCAAAGCTAGCCTCTATAAACACAAGGCACCTTTGTGCTCAAAGCCAAGGCTCAGAGCTTCACAGGAAGCTTGGAACAAGGCCCCTGTCACCCCAAGAGCAGAGCTCAACCACAAAAGTAAAGAAAAAAGAAATACAAAAAAAAAGCAAAGGAAATGAGCAAGAAACAGAAAAGGAACCTTGACCAGAGAAAGCTACTATAGTGACAGAGCAAACCAAAACACAAACTCAGATGAAAGCAAAATGCTCACAGAAGAAACCTAAAAGAGTGGTATGAGAGGAGCAGAACCAAGATGACAGAGAGCAGACACAACTTTCTGTGACTTCCTGTGACCTTCTCTCAAACCAACAGCAGATTAAACCTCTAAATTGATTTTGGAGTTAAAGCACCCCCAAATATTGGGAGTAAAACACATTCTCAGTTCTTCTACCTTGAAAAAACTACAGAAAAATTCTGTTTCAATCAAGCAGGGGCACAGTCTGCCCAGCCCAGATGGGAGTGAGGGGAGATAGAGCAGAAAGCCTGGGCTGAGACTCAGACCATTGCAGTTCCTAAGCATCTGGGAAGCTTTGGTAAGCCTCTTAGGCACTCTGCTCTGGTTGCAAGCAGATGGTTTGGCAGATTTGCCTTTTGAAAAAGGTAAATTGTAAACAACGGAGTCCCAGAAGAGTTGGACCTAGCTGCCATTACCCAGCACCAGAAATCAACCAGCAGAATTACCCCAGAGTAAATTAAAACAGCTGTTACTCCTTTGCTTTGAACAGACCTAAAGCCTTAAAAAGGAATAAAAAACCAAAAAAAAAAAAAAGAACTCTCACCATAGACAGCTTTTATGGAGAGTGAGAAGAACAGAGCTCAGATCCTGAGGTGCCTAAAGGTAAAGCAAAATGGGGAAATGAAATGTGATCATTGCAAGAATGAATGAAAAAATCATATATGCCCTACAAAAAGGGATATGAAAAAGACAACAATTCACTGAAAAACAAAATTGGTGAAGTGGAAAAAGACTGCAATGAACAAAGAAATTCAACTGGCCAGTTACAAAAGGAGCTAAAAAAGGTAAATGAAGAAAATAATATACTAAAAATTAGAACTGAACAAACAGAAGTGAATGAATCAATAAGACTTCAAGAATCAATCAAATAAAAACAAAAAAAAAAGAAAAAGAAAAAGCAGAAAAACATATGAAATATCTCCTAGGAAAAACAACTGACCTGGAAAATAGATCTAGGCAAGACAATCTAAGGATTACTGAACTTCCTGAAAGCTATGATGAAAAAAACCTAGGCATCATCTTACAGGAAATAATCAAAGAAAACTGCCCTGATGTTTTAGAATCAGAAGGTAAAATAGCCATTCAACTAATTCACAGATCATCTTTTGAAAGAGATCCCAAAATTAAATCCCCAGGAAATACTTTGGCTAAACTTCAGAACTATGCCCCAAGGAAAACATATTGCAAGCAGCCAGAAAGAAACAATTCAAATACCGAGGAGCCACAATTAGGAT
>JAJPUD010012035.1:12587-51314 GCA_023553655.1 Myrmecobius fasciatus
GCCAAGAATAAGCTATCCAGCTAAAATGAGCATTATCTTTTAGGAAAGAAGATGGATATTTAATGATATAGATGAATTTCACATATTTCTAATGAAAAGACCAGATCTGAATAAAAAATTTGACCTCCAAACACAGAAATCAAGAGTAGCATAAAAAGGTAAGAAGGGAAGAACTCTTGAGAACTATATATCTATTATGGATATACATAGAGAATGCAGGTATAATTTGATTTTATTTTGATAATATGAAAAAGAAACTAGAAGTAGAAAGGAGATCATACCGGAAAATGAGGGAAAAGGAGGTAAAATAAGGAAAATCACATCTCACAAAGAAGCAAAGAAAACCTATTAAAATTGAGGGAAAGAAAGGAGGGGGATGAGCATTGTGTGAATCTTATTTTCATCAGATTGGGCTCTAAGAGAGAATATCAGATATATTTTGTTTTACAGAGAAACTTGTCCCACCTTTTAGGAAAATGGGAAGGAAAGGAGGAAAAGAAAGGGAAAGACTAACGGATTAGGGGAAAGGTGCAAAAAAGGGGGAGGAGCTGTAGAAAGGAAAGACTGTTTGACGGAGGGGGTCATCAAAACCAAAATACTGGGGAGGGGGGAAGGGATAAAGGGGAAAGGAAAGAGAAAAATATAAATTTGGGTAAATAAGATGGCAGGAAATACAGAATTATTTATTTTAACTGTGGATGTTAATGGGATGAACTCTCCCATAAAATGGAAGTGGATGGCAGACTGGATTAAAAGCTAGAATCCTACAATATATTGTTTACAAGAAACACATTTAAAGCAGTGATACATACAGAGTGAACGTAAAGGGCTCGAGGAGAATTTATTATGCTTCAGGAGAACAACAACAACAACAACAAAAAGAAGGGGTAGCAATCCTGATGTCAGATCAAGTAAAAGTAAAGATATATCTAATTAAAAGAGACAAAGAAGGAAACTATATTTTACTAAAGGGTACCATAGATAATGAAGCATTATCAATACTAAATATATGCATCAAGTGGCATGGCATCCAAATTCCTAGAGGAGAAGTTAAGAGAAATTCAAGAAGAAATAGAAAGCAAAACTATACTAGTGGGGGATCTCAAACTTGCTCTTTCAGAACTAAATAAATCAAAGTACAAAATAAATAAGAAAGAAATTAAGGAGGTAAAAACAATTGTTAGAAAAGTTAGGTATGATAGATTTTTGGAGGAAATTGAATGAAGATAGAAAGGAGTTGACTTTTTTCTAAGAAGTTCAGGGAAATCATGCAAAAGGTGACCAAGTGTTAAGGCATTAAAAACTTCAAAATCAAATGAAGAAAAGTAGAAATAGTAAATGCATTTTTTTCAGATCATGATGCAATAAAAATCACATGCAATATAAGGTCAGGAGAAAATAGACCAAAAGTTAATTTGAAATTAAATAATCTGATCCTAAAGAATGAGTGTTTGAAACAGCAAATCATATACACAATCAATAATTTCATCCAGGAGAATGACAATAATGAGAAAACATACCAAAATTTGTGGGATGCAGCCAAAGCAGTTATAAGGGATAATTTTATATCTCTAGATGATTACTTGCATAAAATGGAGAAAGAGAACACCAATGAATTGGGCTTACAACTACAAAAGCTAGAAAAAGAACAAATTAAAAACCCTCTATTAAATAACGAATTTGAAATTCTGAAAATAAAAGGGGAGATTAATAAAATTGAAAATAAGAAAACTATTGAATTAAAAAATAATACTAATAATTGGTTTTATGGGGAAAAAACAAGAAAATGCACAAACCTTTAGTTAATTTAATTAGAAAAAGTAAAGAACAAAATAAAATTGTTACTCTCAAAAAAGAAAAGGGAGAACTTTCCACGAATGAAGAGGAAATTAGAGCAATAATTAGGAATTACTTTGCCCAACTTTATTCCAATAAATTTGATAATCTAAATGAAATGGAGGAATAGCTATAAAAATATAGATTATGCAGGTTAAAAGAAGAGGAAATAGATTATTTAAATAGCCCCATTTTAGAAAAAAGAAATAGAACAAGCTATTATTCAACTCCCTAAGAAAAAATTTCCAAGGTCCAGATGGATTTACATGTGAATTCTACTAAGCATTCAAAGAACAAGAAATTCCAATACTATATAAACTATTTTTAGAAACAGGGAATGAAAGTGTACTAACAAATTCCTTTTATGACACAGATATAGTGCTGGTGGCTAAACCAGGAAGGATAAAAACAGAGAAAGAAAACTATAGACCAATTTCCCTAATAAATATTGATGCAAAATTCTTAAATAAAATATTACAAAAAGTCATCCCCAGGATAATAATACATGATGACCAAGTGGGATTTATACCAGGAATGCAGGGCTGGTTGAATGTTGGGAAAACTATCAGAATAATCAATTATATTAATAAGCAAACTAACAAAAATCATATGATTATCTCAATAGATGCAGAAAAAGCACTTGATAAAATGCAACACCCATTCCTATTACAAACACTAGAGAGTATAGAAATAAATGGGCTTTTCCTTAAAATGATAAGTGGCATCTATTTAAAACCATCACCAAGCATCATATGTAATAGGGACAAACTAGAAACATTACTAAAAAGATCAGCATTGAAACAAGGCTGCCCACTATCATCATTACTATTCAATATTGTAATAAAAATGTTAGCTTTGGCAGAAAGAAAAGAAAAAGAGATAAAAGGAATTGGATTAGGTAATGAGGAAACCAAATTATCACTCTTTGCAGATGATATAATGGTGTGCTTAGAGAACCCTAGAGTCTCATCTAAAAAACTTCTAGAAACAATTCAACTCTTCAGCAAAGTTCCAGGTTACAAAATAAATCGACATAAATCATCAGGATTTTATATATTACCAACAAAGTTCAGCATCAAGAGATACAAAAAGAAATTCCATTTAAAATAATTGTCAATATTATAAAATATCTGGGAATCTATCTGCCAAGAAAATGTCAGGAACTATACTACAAAACACTTTCCATACAAATAAAGTCAGACCTAGTCAATTGGAAAAACATCAAGTGCTCATGGGTAGGCCGAGCAAATATAATAAAAATGACAATACTACCCAAACTAATTTACTTATTTAGTGCCATATCAATCAAACTCCCAAGAAATTATTTTGCAGATCTAGAAAAAATAGTAACAAAGTTCATCTGGAAGAGCAAAAGGTCAAGAATTTCAAGGGAATAGATGGGAAAAAAATGCTGATTAGGATGGCATAGCTGTGCCAGATCTAAAACTATATTATAAAGTAGCAGTCATCAAAACATTTTGGTACTGCCTAAGAAACAGTTTAGTCAATCACTGGAATAGAATAGGATCACAGGACAAAATAGGCAATAACTATAGAAATCTGCTGTTTGACAAGCCGAAGACCCTAGCTTTTGTTATAAGAACTCACTATTTGATAAAATGCTGGGAAAATTGGAACTAGTATGGAAGAAATTAGGGCTTGACCGAGACCTAACTCCACATACCAAGATAAAAATCTTAATGGGTTCATGATTTAAACAAAAAAAGTGATATTATAAATAAATTAGAGAAACATAGGATAGTTTACCTCTCAGATCTGTGGAGAAGAAAGGAATTTGTCCCCAAAGAAAAACTGGAACTCTCAACTGAACACCAGATATATAATTTTGATTATATTAAGTTAAAAAGTTTTTGTACAAACAAAACTAATGCAAATAAGTTTAGGAGGGAAGCAATAAATTGGGAAGTGATCTTTACATTTAAGGATTCTGATAAAGGCCTCATTTCTAAAATATATAGAGAACTGACTCAAATTTATAAGAATTCAAGCCATTCTCCAATCAATAAATTGTCAAAGGATACGAACAAACAATTTTTCAGATGAAGAAATTAAGATTATCTCTAGCCATATGAAAAAGGTGTTCCAAGTCACTATTGATTAGAGAAATGCAAATTAAGACAGATCTAAGATATCACTATATACTTGTCAGATTGGCTAAGATGGCAGGAGAAGATAATGACAAATGTTGGAGTGGATGTGGAAAACTGGGGCACTGATACATTGTTGGTGGAACTGTGAATGAATCCATCCATTCTGTAGAGCAATTTGTAAATATGCTCAAAAAGTTATTAAACCGTGCAGTGTTTCTATTGGGCTGATATCCCAAAGAGATCTTAAAGGAAGGAAAGGGACCCACACGTGCAAAAATTTTTGTGCCAGTTCTTTTTGTAGTGGCTAGAAACTGGAAACTGAATGGATGCCCATCAATCGGAGAATGGCTGAATAAATTATGGTATATGAATGTTATGGAATATTATTGTTCTGTAAGAAACAACCAGCAGGATGATTTCAGAGAGACCTGAAGAGATTTGCTTGAACTGATGCTAAGAGAAATGAGCAGAACCAGGAAATCATCTCTTGCAACAATATTATACAATCATCAATTCTGATGGACATGGCTCTCTTCAACAATGAGGTGTTTCAAACTAGTTCCAAATGTTCAGTGATGAAGAAAGCCAGATACAACCAGTGAGAGGCCTGTGGGATCTGAGTGTGGACCACAACATGGTATTTTCACCCTCTCTATTGTTGTTTGCTTGCATTTTGTTTTCCTTTTCAGGTTTTTTTCTTTTTTTTTTTTCCTTGTAGATCCAATTTTTCTTGTACAGCAAAATAACTATAAATATGTATGCAGATATTTTATTTGTCATATATTTTAACGTAATTAACATGCATTACACTACCTGACATTTAGGGAAGGGGGTGGGGAAAAGGAGAGGAAAATTTGTAACAGAAGGCTTTGCAAGGGTCAATGTTGAAAAATTACCCATGCATATGTTTTGCAAATAAAAAGCTTTAATTAAAAAAAAAACATAGTTATATGAACTGTTCTCAAGCCCAAAGAGGCTTTTTGGAAGTGCTCATAAAAGAGTTTAAAAGGTAAACAAGAGAGGGAGAAGAAAAAATGAGGAAGCAAATGACAAGTATGTATGAGAGAATGAATAGTTTGGAAAAGATAGGGAAAAAATTGACTGAAGAAAAAATCTCCTTAAAAAGTAGAATTAACCAAATGACAAAAGAGATACAAAAGCTAACTGAAGAAAATCACACATAAGAAATGAGAATAGGGCAAATGGAAGCTAATTACTGTGAGACAGTAAGAATCAAACAAACTAAAAACAAATGAAAAAAAAATTAAGAAAAAGTGAAGTAACACATTGGAAAAAACAGCAGACTTGGAAAGTAGATCCAGAAAAGACAATTTTAAAATTATTGGCTCACCTGGATACCATGACACCAAAAATGAGCCTGGATAGCATTCTTCAATAGATCCTTAAGGAAAACTGCCCCAATATTCTAGGAACAAAGGGGGAAATTCTCATTTAAAGAATCCAGGGATCACTTTTGGAGAGAGATCTCTTAAGGAAAACTTCAAAGAACATTGTTGCTTAATTCCAAAACTACAGTCTCAAAGCAAAAATACTGCAAGCTGCCAGACAAAATAAAAATTCAAATATGAAGGACCAACAGTCAGGATTACCAAGGATCTGGCAACTTCTACAATAAAGGATTAGAGGGCATATAAGGAATAGCATATAATGAGAAGGCAAAGGGTTACCACCAAGAATTAATTACCTAGGGAGATTCAGCATCTTCTTTCAGGGGAGGTGATAGAGTTTCAATGAAATAAGAGCCTATCAATCAATTTCTATTGAAAAAAAAAACAGAACTAGACAGAAAATTGAATTTACAAAAATAGGATTCAAGATAAGTATAGACATGTAAACAGGGGGAGAATATATGTATGTATTTGTTAAAGGTTAAACTGTTTGCATCCCCATATGGAAAATGATATCTGTAACTCTTGAAAACTGTAGCTGTGATTGAAGCAGAGAGAGACATTACATGGGTAGAAGCTGTGGTAGTGAATGGACTCTGATATGATAAAATCAAAGAAAAAGACATTAATGAGAGGGAAAAGGTCTGTACTGGAAAAAGGAGAAATGGTAGGTATAGGGGACAATTAGTTTACATGAAAAGGTGCATAAGATCTATTACAATGGAGGGAAAGCAGAGAGGGGAAACAGCATTGTCTGAAGCTTGATCTTATCAGTTTTGGCTCTGAGAGGGAATCATTTAATTATTCATTTGGGTATAAAATTTAATCTAACCCTATAAAGTAGGAAAAGAAAGAGAAAAAAAGAAAAGGGAGTGGCAGGATATAAGGAAGATAAGAAACAATAGGGAAAATGGTAAGAAAGGGGTGAAGGAGGGATAGAAAATAAAGTAGTGGGTGGGATGAGTTAAAAAAAAAAACACTACTAATCAAAGGGGGAAAGGTGATAGGAGATAAGGTAAGAGGTGGGGTGAGTAAAAAAATAAAACACTACTAAGGAGGGGCAGCTAGGTGGTGCAGTGGATAGAGCACCAGCCCTGAAGTCAGGAGGACCTGAATTCCAATGTAGTATCAGATATTTAACATTCCCCAGGTGTGTGACCCTGGGCAAGTCATTTAACCCCAACTGCCTCAGCAAACAAACAAAAAAAAAAAAAAAAACAAATAAAAACTACTAAGGACAAGGTGGAAAGAGGAAACAAAAGTATATACTAGGAGAAAATAGAATGAAGAAAAATACAGAACTAACAGTCATGATTGTGAAGGTGAATGGGATGAACTCCCCCATAAAAAGGAAACAAATAGCAGAGCGAATTTAAAAACACAATCCTACAATATGTTGTTTACATGAAACATATTTGACACAGAGAGCCACATACAAAGTAAAGGTAAAAGGCTGGGGAATTTTATATGTTTCAGCTGATGTAAAAAATAAAAACAGGAGTAGTAATTCTGATCTCAGATAAAGCAAAAGTAAAAACACATCTTATTTAAAAAGGTAAAGAAGGAAAGTACATCTTGATACAGGGTACCATAAGTAATAAAATAATACCAATATTAAATATATATGTACCAAGTGATAGAGCAGCCAAATTACTAGAGAAAATTTTAAGCCACTTAAGGAATATATAGACAGCAAAACTATACTATACTAGTGGGGGATTTCAACCTTGCTCTCTCAGAATCAGACAAATCTAAGAACAACAACAACAACAACAACAAGAACAACAACAACAATAACAACAACAACAAAACAAACAAACAAAAAACAAGAAAGAAATTAGGGAGTATAATAGTGTCTTAAAAAACCTAGATTATGATTGACCTCTGGGGAAAAAAAAACTGAATAGGGACAGAAAGTAATACACCTTTCTTTTCAAGGTATCAAGGCATGATACCTACTCAAAAATTGACATATTAGGACATAAAAACCTCACAATGAAATGCAGAAAGGCAGAAATAGTAAATGCTTCCTGTTCAGACTACAATGAAATAAAAATTATGTTCAATAAAGGGGCAGGGAAAGATAGACTAAAAACCTACTGCAAATTCAATAATCTAATTCTACAAAATGAATGGGTCAAACAACAAATTACAGAAACATTCTATAATTTCATCCAAGAGAATGACAATAATGAGACAATATGCCAAAACTTATGGAATACATCCAAAGTGGTTCTTAGGGGAAATTTTATGTCTCTAAATAGTTATATGAATAAAATAGAGAAAGAAGAGTTCAGTGAAAGGGACATGTAACTAAAAAAGCTAGAAACAGAACAAATAAAAAAAAAACTTTAAATAACAATTTAAAAAATCTGAAAATCAAAGGAGAGATTAATAAAATTGAAACTAAGAAAACTATACAACCACTAAATAAAATTAAGATTGATTTTATAAAAAAAATAGTTAAATCTTTGGTTAATTTGATCAGAAAAAGTAAAGAAAAAAAACAAATCAGCAGCATCAAAAATGAAAATGATGAATTTACCACCAATGGCAAAGAAATTAAAGCAATAATTAGGAGATATTTTGCCCAATTGCATGACAGCAAGTATGATAATCTAACTGAAATAGATGAATTTTTACAAAAATGTGAATTTTCCAGGTAAACAGCAGATCATATAAATTACTTCAGTAATCTGATGTTAGAAAGAGAAATTGAACAAACCATTAATGAACAACTTAAGAAAAAATCTCCTGTGCCAGAAGTGAATTCTACCAAACACAAACAGAACAATTCCAATACTATGGAGGCTATTTGGAAAAAAAATGTAAAGAAGAAATTCTGCCAATTTCCTTCTTTGGCACAAATATGGCACTGATACCTAAATCAGGAAGGGCCAAAACAGAGAAACAATGACAGGGCATTTAAAAAAAAATGAAGTATGCTGCCCTTTGAAGCATACTTTCTCAGCTAATTGACTCAGTGAGTCTCCATACATAACTGTATCATCCATATCACAGAGACACAGAAAATTCTAGACTGGGTAAATTAGGAGAAAACCTTGAAAAAAAATAGCCTTGTACATCCAGTCACCATTACTATGAACATTAAACAAAGGAGACAAAAAGAAAAGTAAATACAAATAGAAGATTCATTTTGGGAACCAAATACTACTTTTAGTTAGAACTTGTATATGACAATCTCTCCTTTCAATAACAAACATTTATGTCTATTATAATTGGTAATTGAAAGAACTGAAATATTTGGTGGGATTGTCACTGAGCTGGAAGATGGAAAGTGAAAAAAAATCTGCCATTTTATATATTGTCCCTCAAGCCAATGTGTTTCATTATTTAACATGGAAACAGTAGAAATAAACTTTCTTTCACAAAAAAAGTAGCTCATATTTAAGCAATATTGAATTTCCAAAGTTAGTTTACCTCTTGGCACTATTTCATTGAGTGCAACCAAGACCAAAAGACTGCCCCAAATCCCTGAGTATGAACTGTCAATAGAGACAGAGGAGTCCCTACTATTATTCCCAGAAAGAGAAGAAAGAAGGAAAGACTGCAAACGCCTTGCTCAGGCACAGTATAAAAGGTGAGAGAAACTAAATTAGGACTAGGCAAAGTGATATTATCAAACTAGCAGACTGCTAGTGGTTGGACTTTTTTATATTATCATTGATTTCAAGAATAATATATATTTGAGGATTTCAGAAATAGGAACAGAAAAGTATAATGACTTTAAAAAGACAATCATATGAACTGTGTTTATATAGCTTTATATTTCTTTACCCCAGAGATAATTGTCTTTTATAACTATATTACCAATTATTTATAATAGGACAGACTGAAGAGTTCTGATTGATAAAGATGTTTGGTAGGCAGCTGGATATATGGATAATAACATTACATATTTTAATGAATTTCTACACTATGGTTATTGAATTATATCAAAAAATAAAATAGAAGTGAAAAATTAATTTAAGGTGAGAATTGGGAAATAGTTGGGTGAAAGGCACATAATTTATTAATGTTTCCATTCTTTTTTAAATAATAGTAGCTATACTTTGAGAATATATATTTTATGTTCAGTATTATTTTGTATTTTTTTTAATTTTTGAGAAAATTGATCTCTTTTTAAATGTTTTTTTTTTTTCCATTTTCAGCTATTTTATCCCTTCCTTTAGTTTTAAGTCACACTATTATTGCTATTTTACCTTTATAGTTGAAAAATTAAGGATGGAAAATAAAAATCCAAATTAACAGTAAGGTACAATCAAATCAAGTGGGTAGTCAATATATTTGTTGTGCTTAACGAACTCTGTATTAGACATGGCAGGTGGAACCAAGAAACATAGTAGCTATTTCATACATCTTGGTGTTTACCAGTTAGAACTGTTGCTTCAACCGAAGTCACTCTGATTCTCATTCATTGATCAACATTGGGTCTCAGGCCAAGCCATATTTGGTCACTCTTTTGTCCCAGTTTGTCTCAGAATGAATGAAAATAGCAATGTAGCGTGAAACCCTGACAGCTTTCCCACCATTTTATGAGGTAAAAAGGTCATTCTTTGCCTTAATTATTTACTTAGTTATTCACACACACACACACACACACATGTTATTTTTAAAAAGTCATTCTTTGTCTCTTTTCTTTTTTACTTATCATAAATTACTGAATAGGCTGTTGCCACAATCAGACTGAGACCTGTTAAATTCCTTAGCTTAAAAAGACCACACAGAATCTGAGGCTTTTTTAAGCTGTCATGATCTATATCTGGGCACTGGACTCAGATGGCTTGGGAAGAGAAGTGAGGCAAATGGCCTTATACTGTCCTACCTCATTCAAATCAAATTCACTTGCATGTCATGATATCACATCCGCAATGTCATAGTCTTCAAAAATAAAAGACAAACTGCAAGACTATTTTGACTTGACGTATTTGATACTTAAGTGTATAAAAATGTCCATCATAGCAATCCATAATCTTTTAGACTGACAGTATATACTAAGAATACACAAATTACATGCCCTGACTTGCTGTTTAGCTGAGTTTCTAAAGGGAAGGGGAAGTAATGATAGTGTTGGGGTTTGCTTGTTGAAAATCTTCTGATTTTTGGCTAAGGAAAATTCTTTTTTTTTTTTTTTTTGGCAGTGGAATGAAATAGAAAATTCCAACATGGAAAACAAGACATACTATTGCAAATTCAAAGGAATCACTTAATTGCTCCAAATGAATTAAACTATTTCTTTCCCTTTTTTGGTGACTAAGATGAGAGTTTAAAAATCTAACCTGTCCCAAATTGCCAAAACAGTCATCTTACTTTTCAGTGCAATATTTGGAACTGCTAAATTACATTCCCATTATACATCTAACTACTCAAAAATGAAATGGACAGCTTTTCAGAAGTCACATATGTTGCTCTGAGGTCCTGGTTAAATAGATGGACGTTGACAGAGAAAGCCTCAATTATGGGATAATTATGGGATAAGGTCTGGAAGTCTTGATACTTCCTTAATATCCTGCTTGATACAAGCAGGGAGTGATACTTATAGGATCATTACAGTTTTAAGTGGGTCTTTTATTTAAGTGGACTTTATTACAACGTCATCTCAGGTGGAAGTCTCTGATATAATTCTTAGCTGAATTCTTTGCATTGATAAAACTGTCATAACCTTACAGTTATTGTATTAAATCAGAAAGCAAAGTTTATGAATTACATTAGGAGAGAAAAATCAGAATATAAGAGAAAAACAATAAAAGAGGGGAAAAGAACAGAAAATAGAAGTGGACATAGTATATGTTGATTTACATTCAATCTCAATGTTTTTGTTTTGGTTTTTACCTACATACATATTGAAACATTTATTGGGATTGCTAAGCCACAAAGAAGAACCAAGTCTTTCATAGTTAATCATCACTCATTCTTGCTGTTATTGTATACAACGTCTTTCTGGTTCTGTTTGTTTTGATTAGCATCAGTAGATGTAAATCATTCCAGGTCTTTCTAAAATCACCTTGTTCATCATTTTTTTTTGGAACAATAATCTCCATTACCTTGATATACCACAACTTTTTCCAGTGATGTCCCAATTGATGGGCATCTACTCATTTTCCAGTTCTTTGCTACCTACAAAAACAAACAAACCAAAAAATAAAAAACCCTACTACAAACATTTTTTGTATATGCGGGTCCTTTTCTTTCCTTTATGATTTCCTTGTGATAAAGACTAATAGTTGCACTATTGGGTCAAAGGTTTTGCACAGTTTGATAGTCCTTTGAGCATAATTCCAAATTGTTCCCTAGAATAGTGGGATCATTTCATGACTCTACCAACAATGGAGAAGAGTCCCAGTTTTCAAACATTCCCTAACAACATTTATGATATTTTTTTGCTATTATTTTAGTCAATCTGAGAGGTGTGAGGTGTTGCTTCAGAGTTGTTTCATTTTCCATTTCTCTAATCAATACTGATTTAGAAAATTTTTTCATTCAAATATAGATAGCTTTAATTTCATTTCCTGAAAATTGTTCATTTCCTTTGACCATTTATCAATTGAGGAATTACCTGCATTCTTACAAATTTGTCACAGTTCCTTATATATTTTAGAATTGAGACCTTTATCAGAAATATTGGCTGCAAATTTTTTCCCCAGCTTTGTACTTCCTTTTAATTTTGGCTCCCTTGGTTTTGTTTAATCACAATGATGACTGCTGCTTTACAGCATAGATTTAGGTTTGATACTGCTAAGCCATGAATCTTTATATTTTTTTCCATTAATTATTTTGATTTTCATGACCTTTTCTTCTTTCAGATGAATTTTTTTTTACTTTTATTTATAGTTCTATAAAATAATTTTTGTAAGTTGGATTGTTTTGGCATCAAACAAGTGGTCCAATGTAGGCAGAATTGTCATTTTTATTATATTAGTTGGGCCTACATATGAGCAATTAATATTTTTCCAATTGTTTAGATGTGACTATATTTGTGTGAGAAGTGTTTTATAATTATATTAATATATTTCCCAGGTTTGTCTTGGCAGGTAAACAACCACATATTTTATTTTTTTCTACAGTAATTTTAATGGAATTTATCTCTTTCTCTTGCTGATGGGCTTTGTCAGTAATATATAGAAATGCTGATGATTTGTGTGGATGTGTTTCATATCCTGCAACTTTGAGAATGTTGTGAATTGTTTTGAGTAGGTTTTTAGATGATTTTCTAGGATTCTGTAAATATATCACATGATCTGCAAAGAGTAATAGTTTTATTTCGTCATTGCCCATTTTAATTCCTTTATTTTCCTTTTCTGTTCTTATTGTTAAATCCAACATTTATAGTATAACATTGTATGAATAGTAGTGAAAATGGGCATCCTTGTTTCACCCCTGATCTTACTGAGATTGCATTCAGTTTCTCTCCATTATAAATAATACTTGCTATTGGTTTTAGATAGATATTACTTATTATTTTCAGGAAAGCTACCTTTATTTCTATGTTCTCTAGGTTCTTTTTTTCTTTTTTTAATAGGAACAGGTGCTGTATATTATCTTTTTTTTTTTTACATCTGTTGAACTTTTTCATATGATTTCTGTTGGTTTTATTATTGATTTGGTCAGTTATGGTAATAGTTTTTCAGATATTGAATAGTCCTGGATTCTTGTATAAATGTATTTGAAACTAAGAGAACTGTGGAACTAATCAATAAAATTATGAGTTGGTTTTATGAACAAACTAATAAAACAGATAAACTTTTGGTTAATTTGATCAGAAAAAAAGGAAAGAAAAAAACAAATTAGCAGCATCAAAAATGAAAAAGGTGAACTTACTTCCTTTTCCAAAATTTTGACTCTCTCTTGTGTTTACCTCTCATTTCCTTTCTCTTTTTTTCTTTTACTTTTTAAAATTACCTTTTACGCCTTTTATGAGTATGTCCAAGAAGCCTCTTTAGGCTTAAGATCAATTCATATCACTCTGAGATTTCATCCTTGAATATTTTGTCCATATCTGAGTTGGTGTTTTGGTCTTCTCTGTCATCAAAGTAGCCTTCTATGGACAAGGTTCTTTTCTGTTTCTTGCTAATTTTCTTTCCTTTTCTTTTGGTATTCTCTCTTTTGTTTATTTTTATGATTGAGCTCTGCTCCTGGGTTAGAGGGGGTCCTGTCCTAAGTTTTCTGTACAACTCTTAGCCTTGACTTTGAACACAGGGTTCTCTTGTGTTTGCAGGTGGTAGCTTTATCGGCTTTTTCCAGAAAACATCCTGGTTTCCCAGAATTTCCCTTCTAAGCTGACACTGATCTACTCTTCTACTGAGAAAGGACAGAGAGTCTCAGTTACTCTTTTTTTTTTCCCCACTGGCTTTTTCAGTTTCTGTCTGAGCTGGGTTGAATATCCTTTTCAATCCAGTGAGACTGCCCTTTCTTGAAGTTTTTTTCAATCTATCTTGAACTGGAGAATGATTTCCTTCCATCAAACTCTTCAGTGACTTGATTTCATGTTGTTTTCAAGGGAAAATGGGAGAACATAATAGCTTCTGAGCTTCACTCTGCTATCTTGGCTTTACCCCTTGCTGGTACATTTTTAAATATCTTTTTGGTGCTATGGCTAAGTAAAACTTATTGGTTTATTTGAGAATTCACTGCAAATGCCTCTTTTCCTTTCAACTCTAAACCTGACCTAAAACAATATTGATCTGAGTTATGCTCATTACTAAAATTAGGGATTCTAAGTTTTTAAGGGGATGAGCAAAGGCATTATAAGCATAGAGCATTGAATCAGAAAAGAGGTGAAAATTGAAATGTCATGAATGAAGAGCAGAGAAAAGACTAATCTGATAGAATCAAAGAATATAGGAAGATAAGTGATATGTAACAAGTGTGAAATAGTAGGTTAGAATCATACAATGAAAGTTTTTCAATGAAAAAAAGAGAAATTTAAATTTTATTATAGGAACAATAAAGCCATTTTAAATTTTCTAGTAGGACAGTGACGTGGTCAGATCTATGTACTAAAAATGTCTTGTTGACAGCTTAGGGATGACGATTGCAAGCAGCAGAGGTTTGAGGTTAAAAAGTCATTAAAATTGTCAAAGCACAGAGTTTAAAATAAATACTAAGAGTCAACAACATGTTTTAAACATAACTTGAATGTCTTTGTGACATATAGTCAGAAATATCTTAAAGGAAATTGGTGATTCTAAGTCAGAACTCAATAACTATGCTTATTTTATTGATCTAGAAAGAGATGACCATTAATTTCCTGTCCTTTCTTTCACCTTCTTTTATCCCTTGTTGGTAAGATCCTTTAGTTTTCTACTTCTAGGAAAATGTACAGAAATTATATATTGATATCTTTTTATATTACTTTCATTTCTAAATACATCCCTTCAAATTACCTAACTTAACTCAAGGTTCTCTTTCAGAACTAAGAAATAATAATAAGATGTAGCTAGTAGGTAGGAGAATTTGAAGGAATAAATTTGGAAATGAAAGTAATATAAAAATATAAATATATAATAAAATAAAATATGAAATAACCTTAGGAAGAGCAGTCTCATCTGAATTATCACATGAGAATCCAGGTTTTAAAATGTAGAGAGAATGGGAAGAAAGGAAGCAGAGTGAATGAATTTATGTACATTTTCCTAGAAGTAGAGCTTTGTAAAGAAGGGAAGCTATAAGACAATGGGATGAGAGAATACTCTCTAAAATAAAGGTTTTACAAGAGAGTATGAAAGTCAGAAGGAAATTAATATTGGAAAGACATATATATCTATGTATATGTATACATATATATATATAAATAACTGGAGAGGATAAAGAGAAATTATGTCATCAAACCATTTGAATCTTTGTTTAATTTCATTTTTAGGGTTTTTTTAATTATTTCAATTTTATGTCTTGCAAATATGAAGCAGAGAGTTTTTCAATTTTCAGCAACCAAATGAAGAAAGACTGTATAGATATTACTTGAAATATCAAGCTATTTCTCCACAAAGCTATTTACACCAAAATTGTTGCATTACCCCCAAATTATCTTAAGAAAAACATATTTAGTAGGCATTTTTAAGTGAAACCATTATTCAAAGAAAAATAAAAGCTCTTATTTGAGCAAAGAATAAATTAAGCAAAAGAACTCAATATATTTATTTTTCTACTGCCATCAGTTAGAATTACACATAAATATATTGCTAGTATTCTTAGTTGTTTAGTTTGGCTGACTACCAAATTATGGGCAACAGTAAAGATTTAGTGTGATAAAACTAGATTAAACTTGCTACAAATGTTTCTTTTTCTCTATGATGAAACTTTATCAAAAAAACAAAATGTTCAGATACTTTTATTTTCCTTATGTAATGATGAGTTATACTTCATCATTTTCTTCTTTTAATTCTGATTTTATTTAAGATAATGACAATTTCTTGCCTATTATTAATGAACTTTATTATTGTTAGCAATTCATTCTATCACCATCTATTCATTTTAACATTCATTTTTTTTTGCCATGCAACAGAAAATAGTCTAGATAAACATTTCCAATTTACTGACCTGCATTTAAAAAAGAATGATTAAGCCTTTATTGAAACAACTCATTTTCCAGTTGGTTCCTCCCCCAAAAATTTAACTCCCTCAAGTTGAACGACATTTAAGTGAACAATGTATTTTTGCTTATCTAGTCCCCAAACAATATCTGTATAAAGCAAAATAGCATCAAATATTTTATTCTGTCAAAGTACTTTACAATCTAAAGAGTAAAAGCACTACACTAAAGAAATAAGACTTTTTACACATGGCTTTAGATAAATTATAATAAAACCCAGGATTTTTTGGTTTCAAACCCCAAGGTAAGTACATTGACTCATACTAAGAATTAATATCAAAGAGATTAAGATGAGTGGACAATGGAATCCTCAATTTTATCCAGACATTTCTCAAAATATGTGAACAAATAGTAGTATGAGAGTGAAGTCACAGAAATAAAAATTTTTTAATTATGAGATCACATTCAATAAAAATAAATAACTGTGAATATTTTATTGCTCTTTTTGTAACTGATTTTATTCATATATCACATGGAAGAAGGGAAATAATCAAGACTCAAAGTGATTTATATTTTTCAAGGAAATAAGAAATACTTGTGAAAATGTTTTAAATGCAGAAGGGAAAATGTTAACAAATTTAAGATATAAAATATTTGTGAAATAATGTTACTTAAAAATTCAAGTTGTTTGAATTCTGTAGAGGAACAAAATCATCTCTTGTCTGTCATGGATATATTTAATTTATAATTTATAAACATTGGTAAAATATGAATACCATAATCTATTCAAATGTTAAAGCTATGCAGGTATCCATTATTCAGTATTAACACAGAAAAATCTTGTAAGATTTGATAAAAAAAATAATCTGGAGCTTAGAATAATTCTTTCCTTTTCTAGACATTAAATAAAAGGCTTTTAAAATGAAATAGATGTTCTTGATGGCTATGATGTCATTAATAAATATTACTTTATGATTTCAGATTTTATTTTATTTTATTTTATTTGCAAAACATATATATGGGTAATTCTTCAACATTAACCATTGAATAGCTTTCTGTTACAATTTTTTCCCTCCAACTCCCCACCCCTCCCCTAGATGGCAGGATATCCACTACATGTTAATTATGTTAAAATACTTGACAAATCTAATATATGTATACATATTTACAAACATCATTTTTGTGCAGGAAAAATTGTATCTACATGAAAGACATATCAGGTAAAGGAAACACAATGTAAGCAAACATCAATCAAGAGTATGAGAACGTTATGTTGTGGTCCACATTTCACATCCCTCTCTCTGGGTGAATATGGCTTTCTTCAGTGAAAGTGGTTCAGTGAAGTGGTTTGAAACATTTCATTGTTGAAGAGAGCCATGTCCATCAGAATTGATCGTCATATAGTATTGTTGTTGCCGTATATAATGATCTCCTGGTTCTGCTCATTTCACACAGCATCAGTTCATGCAAGTCTCTCCAGACCTCTCTGAAATCTTGCTGGTCATTTCTTACAGAACAATAATATTCCATAATATTCATATACCATAATTTACTCAGCCATTCTCCAATTGAAAGGCATCTATTCAGTTTCCAGTTTCTAGCCACTACAAAAAGGGCTGCCACAAACATTCTTGCACATGTGGGGCCCTTTCCTTCCTGTATGATTTCTATGGGATATAAGCCCAATAGAAATGCTGCTGGGTCAAAAGGTATGCACAGTTTGATAACTACTTGAGCATAGCTCCAAATTGCTCTCCAGAATGGCTGTATCCATTCACAGCTCCACCAACAATGCATCAGTGTCCCAGCCTTCCCACATCCCCTCCAACATTCATCATTAACTTTTCTTGTCATTTTAGCAAATCTGACAGTTGTGTAGTGGTACACTACAAGGGTTATCTTGATTTGCATTTCTCTGATCAATAATGATTTGGAGCACCTTTTCATATGACTACAAATAGTTTTAATTTCATCCTCTGAAAATTGTCTGTTCATATCCTTTGACCATTTATCAATTGGAGAATGGCTTGAATTTTTATAAATATGAAACAATTCTCTATATATTTTAGAGATGAAAACTTTATCAGAACCCTTAAATATAAAGAAGATTTCCCAATTTATTGCTTCCCTCCTAATCTTGACTGCATTGATGTTTGTACAAAAACTTTTTAACTTAATATAGTCAAAGTTATTTATCTGGTTTTCAATTAAGAGTTCCAGTTTTTCTTTGGACATAAATTTATTCCATCTACATTGGTCTGAGAGGTAAACTATATTAAGTTCCTCTAATTTACTTATATTATCACTCTTTATATCCAGATCATGAACCCATTTATATCTTAACTTGGTATGTGGTGTTAGAAGTGGGTCAAGCCCTAATTTCTTCCACACTAGTTTCCAGTTTTCCCAGCAGTTTTTGTCAAATAGTGAGTACTTAACCCAGAAGCTGGGGTCTTTGGGTTTATCAAAGACTAAATTGCTATAGTTATTGCATAGTTTGTCTTGTGATTCTATCCTATTCCACTGATCAACTACTCTATTTTTAGCCAGTACCAAATGATTTTGATGACTGCTGCTTTGTAATATAGTTTTAGATTTGGTACAGCAAGTCCACCATCATCAGCCTTTTTTTTTTCATTAATTCTCTTGAAACTCTTTACCTTTTGTTCTTCCAAATGAATTTTGCTACTATTTTTTCTACATCTGTAAAATAATTTCTTGGGAGTTTGATTGGTATGGCATTAAATAAGTAAATTAGTTTGGGTAGTATTGGCATTTTTATTATATTCGCTTGACCTACCCATGAGCATTTTAAGTTTTTCCAATTGACTAGGTCTGATTTTATTTGTGTGGAAAGTGTTTTGTAGTTTAGTTCATATAGTTCCTGACTTTCCCTTGGCAGATAAATTCCCAAATATTTTATACTATCAACAGTTATTTTAAATGGAATTTCTTTTTGTATCTCTTGCTGCTGAACTTTATTGGTAATATGTAAAAATGCTGATGATTTATGTGGATTTATTTTTTATCCTGCAACTTTGCTAAAGTTGTGAATTGTTTCTAGTAGTTTTTTAGTTGAGTCTTTAGGGTTCTCTAAGTATACCATGATGTCATCTGCAAAGAGTGATAATTTGGTTTCCTCATTACCTACTCTAATTCCTTTAATCTCTTTTTCTTCTCTTGCTGCCAAAGCTAACATTTCTAAGACAATATTAAATAATAATGGTGACAGTGGGCAGCCTTGTTTCACTCCTGATCTTATTGGGATTGGCTCTAGTTTCACTCCATTACATATGATGCTTGTTGATGGTTTTAAGTAGATACTACTAATCATTTTAAGGAAAAGCCCATTTATTCCTATACTCTCCAGTGTTTTTAATAGGAATAGGTGTTGGATTTTATCAAAGGCTTTTTCTGCATCTATTGAGAAAATCATATATTTTTTGTTAATTTGGTTATTAATATAATTGATTATGCTAATAGTTTTCCTAATATTGAACCAGCGCTGCATTCCTGGTATAAATCCTACTTGGTCATGGTGTATTAAAATTACCCCTTATAACTGCTTTAGCCGTGTCCCACAAATTTTGGTATGTTGTCTCATTATTGTCATTCTTCTGGGTGAAATTATCGATTGTATCTATAATTTGCTCTTTCACCCATTCATTCTTCAGGATTAGATTATTTAATTTCCAATTAACTTGTGGTCTATTTTCTCCTGGCCTTATATTACATGTGAATTTTATTGCATCATGATCTTAGAAGGATGCATTTACTATTTTTGCTTTTCTGCATTTGGTTTTGAGGTTTTTATTCCCTTACACATGATCAATTTTAGTATAAGTTCCATGAACCCCTGAGAAGAAAGTATACTCCCTTCTATCACCATTCAATTTCCTCCAGAGATCTATCATACCTAACTTTTCTAGCCTTTTGTTCACCTCCCTAACTTCGTTCTTATTTATTTTGTGATTTGATTTATCTAATTCTGAGAGAGCAAGGTTGAGATCCCCCACTAGTATAGCTGTCCTGTCTATTTCTCCTTGCATCTTTGTTAATTTCTCCTCTAAGAATTTGGATGCTATACCACTTGGTGCATATATGTTTAGTATTGATACCGCTTCATTGTCTATGGTACCCTTTAATAAAATATAGTTTCCTTCCTTATCTCTTTTAATTAGATCTATTTTTGCTTTCACTTGATCCGAGATAAGGACTTCTACCCCTGCTTTCCTTTGTTCACCTGAAGCATAGAAGATTCTGCTCCATCCCTTTACCTTCAATTTGTATGTATCTCTATGTTTTGGATGTGTTTCTTGTAAACAACATATTGTAGGATTCTGGCTTTTAATCCAGTCTGCTACCCACTTCCGTTTTATGGGAGAGTTCATCCCATTCACATTCACAGTTAAAATAACTATATCTGTATTCCCTGCCATCTTATTTACCCAGAGTTATGATTTTGTTTTCCCTTTTCCCTCTCTCTCTTCCCCCCTCCCCAGTACTTTATTTTTGATGACCACCTCCCTCCAACAGTCCTCCACCCTTTAGAACCTCTCTTTCTCCTTTATACCTTTCCCCTAATCCTTCTATTTGTCTATCCCTTTCCTTTCTTTCTTTCCCTCCCACCTTCCAACAAGGAATGTCAGGCCTTTCTTTGAAGCCAAATGTGTCTGATATACTCTCTTAGAGTCCAATCTAATGAGAGTAAGGTTTACACAATATTCATCACCCTTCCTTCTTTCCCTCATTTACATTAGATCTTCCATAACTCTTTTTGAGATTTTGCCTTATTTTACCTCCTTTATTTTCCTTTATTTTGCCTCCTCCCCCCCCCTTTTTTCAGTATGGTATCCCTTCCACCTCTAATTTTTTTCAATTATTATCAAAGAAAAATCAAATTATACCCCCTTTCTGTAAGGATACCTATAGTAGAAATATAGTTCTCAAGTGTTCTTTCCTTTTTACCTTTTTATGCTTCTCTTGAGTTCTGTATTTAGAGGTAAAATTTTTTGTTCAGATCTGGTCTTTTCATTAGAAATAGGTGAAATTCCCCTGTATCATTGAATGACCATCTTCTTCCCTGGAAGATGATGCTCATTCTAGCTGGATAACTTATTCTTGGCTGTAATCCAAGTTGTTTTTGCCTTTCGGAATATCTGATTCGAGGCCCTTTGATTCTTTAATGTGGAAGCTGACAGATCTTGTGTAATTATAATTACAGTTCCTCAGTATTTGAACTGTTTCTTTCTAGCTGCTTGCAATATCCTTTCCTTGGTGCGATAGTCCTGAAATTAGGCCACAATATTTCTTGGTCTTTTAATTTTGGGGTCTCTTTCTGGAGGTGATCGGTGAATTCTTTCAATGCCAATTTTGCCTTCTGATTCTAAAGCATCAGGGCAATTCTCTTTCATGATTTCCTGGAAGATAGCATCAAGGTTCTTTTTTTATCGTGGCTTTCAGGGAGCCCGATAATCCTTAGATTGTCTCTCCTGGATCTATTTTCCAAGTCAGTTGTTTTTCCTAGAAGATATTTCATATTTTCTTCTATTTTTTCTTTTTTTTTGTTTTTGTTTGACTGATTCTTGAAGTCTTATTGAGTCATTTACTTCTATTTGTTCAATTTTAATTTTTAAAGTATTTCTTTCAGTTATCTTTTTTAGCTCCTTTTGTAGCTGGCCAAGTGAATTTCTTGGTTCAATGCATTCTTTTTCCATTTTGCCAATTTTATTTTTCAGTGAATTGTTGTCTTTTTCCAATTCACCAATTTTGTTTTTCAGTGAATTGTTGTCTTTTTCCAATTCACTATTTTTATTTTCCAGTGAATTGGTGATTTTTTCCAATTCACCAATTTTGTTTTTCAGTGAATTGTTTTCTTTTTCCAATTCACCAGTCTTGTTTTCCACTTTTTGACATCTCTGTTGCCCTGATCTCAATTTATTTCCCCATTCTTTTTTTAGCTCTCTTTTGAGATTCTTTATGCAATCTTCCAGGTAAGCCTTCTGAAAAGGAGACTAGCTTAAGTCCACCTTTGTGACTTTATCTGGGATTGTTTTCAGAATCTCATGATCTGGGGACTGACCTACTTTCTCTCCATAGAATCTGTCTGTGGTGAGAGCTCTCTTCTGCTTCTTGATCATGATTTTGAGCTGAGGTATCAGTCACCAGCAGGGAATTCAATTTCACTTTGCCCTGGGGCAGTTTGCCGAGTTGACTTCCAGTCTGAGGCTGGTCAGGTAGATCTGCACTAGGACCACACTTTCAGCTGCTCTCAACCCACCCTTTACCAAAGGCACATCTGCCAAAGCACCTGCCTGAAAGCAGTGCAAAGTGGCCCAGGCGTCTCCCAGGGACTTCCTGGGTGCCTAAAATCCACTTCTGTCTCAGCCTGACTTCTGCCCCATGTGCACTGGCATCTGATAGCGGCCAGCAGTCGATTCCCCTGAGGCTAACCTTCTCTGGAGTTTTTTCAAAGTAGATTTTTGATAGAAGTGCGTTGTAGTCTAAGTGTTTGGTGGAGCCCTCACTCCAAAACCAGTTCGGAGGCTCAATTTGTCCGGTTCTGAGGGAAGGTCTCAGGAGCTCACAGAGAACACTGTCTGCAGTTTGCCATCTTGGTTCTGCCTCCGAGCTTACTTTATGATTTCACAAAAGGGGTAAGTCAACAAAAATACAACTCTTTTCCTTTGCTCTTTTTTTTAATATGCAAAGTGCTACTCTGATAATATCTACTAAAAACAAAGTTTCCTTTAAGAGCTATTTTTAATGCCAAAAGATTGCCAAAAGTGACCATTGAAAATATATTAATGCAAGTTGTTGTATAAGTATGTGGGGGGGGTAGAGGGGGGATAATTAGTCATTTCCTTCAAAATTTAATTCACATGTAATCTTTTTTATGAGGCTATTTTCTTTTTGTTTGTTTTCTCATCAATTAAGTTGCTTATGCTTTCCACCCTGAAATTACTTTTTTATTTGCAGTTGTGTTTTTGGGACACATGCACTATAACATGTGTGTATATACATAAATATATATACACATATATATGCATATAATACATGCATATGTTTACATGTATGTCACACATTATGTATACCAACAAAATTAAAAGAATATACTAATCCACAACAATTTGAGTGTATATGTATGTCTAGATCGGTCCAAAGAAGTGGTGACTCGATATTGGGTAAAACATCTTATGATTACTACATTCAGATGGGACTCCATGCTTGCTTTGGAACCAGAAATATTTTTGTGGAATTTAACAGAATTATAATTTAGTATTTCACAAACACACACACACAGAGTTTCATGCATGAATATATATACATATATATATGTATATATATGTATAGCCATACGTACATGTATGTGTGTATATATTTCTTTTGACCTCAAGATGATGTAACTGAAATAACTTTGGAACAATAGGCAGAATCTATATGTTCAAATCGCATTACTGTCATTTCTTTCTTTTGTTACTTTTGGTAAATTCCTTGTTGTCTCTGTTTATCAAATTTTTTTATCTGAAAAATGAAGTGATTAGATTATTTCTGAAGTCCCTTACATCTCTAACCCATTTAATCAGTTATTCAATTCAATTCAACTAAATTTATTAAGTATATTCTTTGTACAGAGTTTCTCACTAGTTTCTGTTCCTTTGAATTTCAAACAGTTTACAGAATAATTAAATTATTATTTTGCAATATAATAATTATTTTAAATTTGGGAGAAAAGATCCTAGAATAAATTTCTCCTATGAACAAAGAAGACATTAAGTTAAATAGTATTGGTGTAATTTGATAAATTTCTATTAGCGTTTTGAATTCCTTTTCCACTAAGAACAGTAAAAGATTCAAGAGAAATTATGCATTTGTTGTGGTACTTAGAACTTAAGGTGAATTTCCCTTCTCTCAAAACACTGTGAATTCCATAACTACTTAGTCTACAGGGAATCCAACAAAGCACATCTTAGAAATAAAAACAAAAGCATCCAAAAATAAAATGTGGAGGCCTAAAGAAAGAAATGGCTTTGGAAAAAGGAAAAAAAAAATAGTTCATTTAAAAGAAGCTTGAAAAGATTCAGCCAACCTCCTTTCCCATATTTCATAGAATACTTCTGATGTGACTATACATCATTAAGTACTATGTCTTTGTAATTTTACCTTTCTGCTTGTTATTTTATGCATCTCTAAGCTTCCCTATGGTTACTATCAGAAAGCCTAATAGAGGAATATAAACTTATTCTAGAGACAGCAGGGGAGGGTAGTAATTGCAAATCCATTTTGCCTTCTCCAGAAGAACTGAATGAAGATTACCCAGGAAGAAAATGGTATGGGGGTGAAATATTAATGTGAATGGAAGAGGATACAAGTAAAAGTTAGCAAAAAGGGTCTAACTGGCACCTAAAAAACATTTCTGGGAGCCAACTCTGTCAGCATTTATGGCACTGATTATACTGTAAAAATCACCATTTAATAGCTGCTTTCACACATATACACAGAGAGACTATATATTTTTTTTTCCTATCATTAGACTACCTTTTGATTATCTAGTGAATTCAGAAAGGTTCTTTTTATCTTTTTCCTATCTATTATATAAAAATGAAAAATCAAGTACAAAATGGCCATGCACCTTCCTTTCTCTGCTTTTACATAAACTGCCCTACATGCTTGGAATGTCTTATCCATTTCTGCATTTTAGAATAGTTGGTTTTCTTCTATTCAAACTTAGCTCTTGCCATTTTTTACATGACATCTTTCCTTATTATTCCAGTTAAGTGTATTTCTCAAAGGAGTTGAATTGAATATATTTTATACATGCATCCTTTTATATGTAAATTTCTTCTCTCAATCAAATCTTACTCCTTTAGGATGGAATTCTTAATTTTTATCTTTGTGTCCTAGAACCTAACACCATGACAAACATATAAACCGGTGTAAAGTAAAAAGGTTAATGATTTGATGGGATGGACTTGAAGTGTATGCATACATTTATTTTATTCTCTTCTATGCATTTTTTCTTAAAGGAGAATGAAAAGTTTTCTTGTGCTCTGTGGTAAAAGGGATAGGTCAGAAGATACCATGAAGGAACAAGATTTCTTTGTTCTCGAAATTAGAATTCACCACCTCTAGAAACTTTTTGGTCTTCTTCATGATCAAAGCTGCTCAAAAAGTGCGATATGGAAAAAAAAATTAGGGTGAAGGGGTGCAAGGGTGTGGGAATGTGTGTATGTCACATGAGTTGTATGGTACATAGTCTTTTGAAATCTTCATAAAAAAGCCACAGAAGCAAAAGTACTTCATACCAAAGCACCAGAGAAGTTTCTAGAGGGCTCTGATTCCTTTCTTTATGTCTTTCAGATAATGACTCATTTAACACCAGAATCAGAAAACTATCTCCGATACCAAATTCATCCAAAGTGGTTGTCTATCAGGACCAATGCTTGTTTTGAACTTCTATGATACAGTTGTTTTCTGGGTTGCTGCTGGGTTCCAGGTTGTGAAATTTAAAAAGTTCAAGAAACAGTTTCTGGGTAAATAATCATGTTGCTAATAATGCTAGTATTTTAATAAAAGGATCAGTGACACTCTTGAATGATAAACATCCCTTATAGTGGTAGGCTCAGAGTTTATATGCACTTAAAAGAGCTGGTGTTCTTGAGGATAAAAACAATTGAATGGATGAAAAGGGGAATTTTACAAAGAGAACTGAGCTCACTTCAGTTAGGGGATAGGTGAAGAATTTCATGTCACTCTTGGATATAGACCACTCCCCACCTTGGACAATCTAGACAAAAGCCCTACCTCCACTCAAGCTTGCTTGAATGGGCAAGAGTTCACCTTAAATTAGATTATAAGATTGGGTTGGTTCTGACCACCATTGAAAAGAAAGTTCATCCTCCAGAGACTTCATTATGAAATGAAGACCTTAGAAAAAGAGGGAACTCTGAATCTCCCCAAATTATTGTTATTAATAATTATTTTTCTCAAAGAATTGGAGTCTACTTGTTCTGACTCATCTTATTTTTTCCTGTTTGTTGCAGATTACACTGTCTTATTAGTATTTCATCTCTACTAATTATTATTTTCTTTCTAGATCCATACAAATATATATATATACCTCACACTTAAATCACTTGATTCTCCTATTCCTATTGGTCAGTTCTATATCTCTCTTCTCATATAAAGTTCTTGAGAAAGCCATATATGCTTAGAGTTGCTACTTCCTCCTTTTTCATTTAATTCCCAACCTTCAATAATGTTTTTCTTTTTTTATTATGATAGCTTTTTCTTTTTCAAAATACATTTACCCTTGCAAAATCTTGCATTCCATATTTTCCTCTCTCCCTTCCCACTTCTCCCCTCCCCTAAGTAGCAAGCCATCCAATATAGGTTAAACATACAATTCTTCTAATGATTTTCCAAATTTATTGTGCTGCACAAGAAAAATCAAATTAAAAGGGGGAGATAATGAGAGAAAAACAAGCAAGCAAACAACAACAACAAAAAGATGAAAATTCTACATTGGGATCCATAGTTATTCCCTACAGTCCTCTCTCTGGATGCTGATAGGTCTCTCCATCAAAAATCTATTGGAATTGCCCTGATTTATTTCATTGTTGAAAAGAGTCAAGTTCATCAGAGTTGATCATCACATAATTTTGTTGTTGCTATATACAATGTTCTTTTGGATCTATTCTCTTCACTTAGCTTAAGTTCATTTAAGACTCTCCAAGCCTGTCTGAAATCATGTTGCTGACCATTTTGCATAAAACAGTAATATTTCATTAGATTTGTATACCATAACTTATTCAGCCATTCCCCAACTCATGGGCATCCACTCAGTTTCCTTGCCACTACAAAAAAAGCCGGTATAAATATTTTTGCACATGAGGGTCCTTTTCCTATTTTATATGATCTCTTTGGGATACAGATCCAGTAGAGACACTGCTGGATCACATATGTACAATTTGATAGTTTTTTGAACATAGTTCCAAACTGTTCTCCAGAATGATTGGATCAATTCACAACTCTATCAACAATGTATCACTGTCTCAGTTTTCTCATATCCTTTCCAACATTTATTATCTTTCACTGTCACCTTCGTCTATCTGAGAGGCATGAAGTGATATCTTAGAGTTTTAATTTGAATTTCTCTAATCAATAATGCAATAATCTGTTTTTCAAACTCAGCAGTAATGATTTAGTCACCAAATCTACTGATCTTTTCTTGAATATCTTCAGAAGATTTTCTGCAACTTTTTTCCACTGTTAACTCTTTTCTCCTGATTATTTTTCTTCTGTATGTTTTTGTGGCACTGCTCTCTCCACATTCTTTTTCTGACTGCATTTGCTTTGTTCTCAATTTTCTTTGCCAGATCTTCATTCAAATAATGTTCATTAAGTGTGAATATTTTTCAACTATGTTTTGAGACTGCTTTGCTTTTTCATATATAGTATCTCATATCATCAGCTCCCATAGATTAATTATTATCAACTATCTCTTAAACAAGTGAAACTTAATATACAATAGTCATCAGAAATTTAATTTGTCTTAGGTAGAAATCATTAGAATTCCTTCAAAATCTTCTCTTCTTATAAAGATCCCTGATAGTAGCAAGAAAACCACCATCTTCTGTGTTGTAGAGTTTTAATTCATCAGTGATATTCTTGGCACATTTCTTTCACTAATTCCCCATATTTAATCCAAAGCCAAATCTTTACAATAACTAGTGTATATGCACTCTACTTTATATTCTACAGTCACCACAATGATAAAGTATCTTATTCTTATACCAGATTATGATGGCTTTCTTGTTATTCTTCACTTTGGTCTTTTCCAATTCTTTTCAATCATCTGATATAGCCACCAAAGTGATTTTTCCAAATTACACTTTTGACAATACCACCCTCCTACTCAATAAACACAAGTGCATTCCTATTACTTTCAGGACCAAAGGTAAAATGATCTATTAGATAATTAAAGACCTTCGAAGCTTGTCCCTTTTTATCATTTTAATCTCTTTATACTTTATTCATTTCTTCATTATCTCTGAACTATTTGCACTGGTCTTTTTTTTTTTTTTTTTTGGTTTGTTTGTTTCTTATTTATAACACTCTTGACTCAATCTATTTACTGGCTATCCCTTATCTCTGTGATAATCTCCTACTTTACCTCCACCCTGGCTTTCTTAAAAATTAAACTCCTATCTGACCTTTATGCAGTAGATGCTTCCAGTTATCCCAAATCCACCCAGCACTGTTAGAGCCTTACTTCTAAAATTGCTGTACATATATATATATATATATAATCTTGTTGCTTTAATTTTCTTTGTATTCTCTCTCCACACTGATATACTGATATGTGAGATATTTGAGGGTAGGGGCCAGGCTTTTATTTATAAGATCAGAGGTTAGTATGTATCTATCTTAAATATATAAATTAATTGATGATGGTTATTTTGTTTTTTGTTTTTTTTTTTCCCCACAGAAGAGAAGAAACATTGAATTTGGGTGATACACAGGTGTATTCTTAAAAACAAATACTAATTTATGCTAGCAATTAAATCCTTTTTTCCTAGAACATGAATAAATTCTTCATATATTTGTTCAGATTTTAAAAAATAATAATACATCATAGGCAGTTTGAGGGGGTTACTGACTTTTCCTACAACAAAAAGTAAAAATGATTACTGTTGTCTAGCTTTTAAATTTTTTGTTCTCAGTACATTAAAAATATATCTTCAGATAAGAATCATACTTATCACTTATCACATACATATCACTTAATTGTATACTTTTAAATTATTCACATATAATCTATATGCATATTGTTTCTATATAGTCAGCAATAATTTATAAATAGTTCATTTTTATATATTGTTACCTTACACTGAAAAGGCATTTTTATAAAATTAATCATTCTACCCTTATTATATTAATTATTTATTTTGTGGTTAATTCATCATTGTATTCTCTTGTCTTGACATATATAAAATGAATGCCAGATGCTCAGAAAGTGACAAATCATATAATTGTTTATAGTTATAACTTTCCCTCAATAAAAGATTTCTTTTGATTATTGGGTTTTTGTTGTTGTTGTTATTGTTTGTTTACTGTATTGGATCCTTTTTAAAATTTTTTATTTTCAATTTTAAGATGGAATTTGAGTATTGGGAAGAAGGCTCTGCATATTGTAATTATAAATTACAATTTCGTACTGTAGGTTAGATTTCATATATAAAATTTTATATGTAAAAATGGCTTAAAATTAGATCTCCATTAAAGATAAAAGTAGCAAATATGCATACACGTACTATAAAAAAAAACTTAAATAATATTGTTTAAAAGTTTCAGTCTTTTTGATAACTTAAAATTTTAAGCTTTGATAGATAAATTGCTAATGGGATCAGATTCCATTCTTTTCCTGATCACCTAGCAACCTGTCTCAGAAACATTTTTAAAATGAAAAACCTGACACATCAACAAATTTTGTGTAAAAATAGTCAATCAATAATGAAGAAACTTGTTTTGAAACTATTAGATTAATAAGGTGAGAGAAAGAAAAGGAAAAGAAAGGCCCTCTGATAGACACAGAGAGAAAGAAAAAATTGTTAGAAACATTACTTTGACTACTTCATAATTTCCTGTTCCACCATCTTCTGATTTTAAGTTGTAAAGTTCATTTCTGTAAGATTAATTTTTTCCTCCTTAACTTCAAATAATTTATCATAAATTAATTCAAGTGATCTATTTATATGGACATCAGTTGCATTCAAATTTAGATCATTTTTCTGCTGTTCATATATTCAGTGCAGCGATTTTGCATCAATAATTATTTAGTTTATAGACTGAGCTTCCATTTCATTATGTTGCTATATCATATCAAAGGCACATAAATTGAAGAGCAAAAATATTTAAGATATGTACCAAAGTAAATCATAAGGAATGTGATAAATTAGTAAAAGGTTTTCTGAATCCACATTTAAAAATATTATGTTCTCAATATGCAGGTATAATAAAATTATATTTGATTCTTAGCATTTCAGAACTTATAGTTGCAAAGCTGCTCAATAAGATAAATGTGCCACCTTCTCTTTTGAGTGCTTGCACCTAATAGAAAAAAGAAGAAAATTTGATGGAACATTATCTCAAAATCATGACCTTTTGCTTTGAAGGTACAGAATAATGTGTGAATAGTTTATTTTTTTTTCCCAAGAATTTTGGAGTTGGGAAGGATTATAGTAATTATTTAATCTAAGTGCTTTTCTTTATAATTATGACACTGAAACCCAATTAGCTTAAGAGACTGGTCTAAAGTTATAGAATATTGATGGGAGTATTATTAGAAACTAAATCTTTGGATTCCAAGAATAACTGTTTCCTATACTCTACAAACTATAGCAGCTCTATTAACAATCAGGATTGTATATCAACAGAATAGGTTTCAAGGTTTTTTTTTTTTTTTCCCAGTAAATCTATATGCTTTCCTAAACATATTGTTTTTTTTTTTTAGTTTCTGAGAAGAATTTTAGGCAATATAGGATTTTTTTAAAAAAGCTTTCAGGCCATAGTTTCTGCTGAAAAGGATAATATTTTCATGGTTTCATCCATCCGTTGATTTTTTTTTCCCCAAGGCATAAGAAACCAACAAATCTGAGACTAAATAAAAAAGCAAAAGCCAATTCATTGTTACTATGTTGATACAATTGAAAAAAAAATTCAACAATGAATCAAATATTTTTTTTTTCTCTAACCAAGCCTCTAAATAATAGTGTTATCCAGTTTTGTAACTAGGAAATTGATGCCCTTCTTTTGCTAAGGAAGTAAATAGCTTTAATTGTTTAATATTACAAATATTAGATTAGTAAACAATGCTAGGTTTTTAAGTATTATTATTTCTACTTGTAAGTTTTTGTTATATAAAGATAAGTTCTCACTTATCATTCCCTAGCTGTGTGACCCTGGGCAAGTCACTTAACCCCAATTGCCTAAGCAAAAAGCAAAATAAATAAATAAAGATAGGTTCAATGAGTAAAAAAAAAATAAAAAGGATATTTTCAAAAATGACTATGTTACAAAACCAGGAGAAATTGCTCACACAAAATAAATAAATAATGAAAGTTGTGATTCTAGTAATTAAATTAATTTGAAAAACAAAGCACAATGCAATGCACAAAATAATCTTGATTATTGTTGTAGTGTTTCATTATACTCACTAAAAATAATCACTTTAATAGTTTAATTAATTTAATTTTACAATCCAGATTCTACAATATTCTTCATCTTTACTAATTCTTTGAGAAAGTTAAACAAATTAAATTTAGAATTAATATTCTAAACTGAACAAAACAAAATGAAGATCAGATATCCATCTGATTTCATCAATGTAGATTACCTTATTTGCATTATACATTAAATAGGAAATTAAGATAATGGAATAACATTTAGTTGTATCATTTATCTGTGAGCTGTCAACATGGCTCTACAAATAGAAGAAAATAGTATTTTGTGACTCTGATATTGTAGAATAGGCATGGTCAAGTCAAAAAATCAAGTGGCAATTTTAACATATGACCTCTCTATGCCCAATTATCTGTGCTTTTTTGTTACATTTGCTATACATATATATAATCTGTGTTATAAATATACATATATTTATATTTAATTACTTGTGTTTTTACTTTGTAAGTGTTTTATATTTAGTTATCTCTGCATACATGGTTCCAATGAATAGATTATAAGTTTCTTCAGCATTAAAGTCTATATAGAGAGTATCATACACTATGTGTGTAAGATGTGTCCTATCTATTTAGGATGTGCATGTCCATATGGATTATAAAAATGCGTCTCATAGGTATACTCTGGATTCTTTCTCATATCCTTCACAAATTATTTTGATTCATTTCAGGCTAGAAATCAGAAAGGGCAACAAGGTTGTCTACTATTTGTTTTTTTTCTTTCCACAGTGAAGGGAAACTACATTTGAATATATGCCTCCTCTCAAATAGTACTCATGTAGTACATAATTCTTTGACATTCAAAAAGCAAAAAAAGTTTCTTAGTCATTTTACTTTAAGGAGGAAGTATAAGATTATTTCTGCAGGCTTGACCCCTTCCCAACAAATGTTAATTACAGAAAAGAAAATAACAAGTGGTGTATAATAAGTAAAACTATTTATTTAAGCTGATAACAAATAGAAATAAAAGAAATCCTACAAACTAGAATATACCAGAAAAAGGGCAACTGAATAGATTTTTAGGAGGGAGCAAGCTGAGATTTTTCTTAACCAAGAGATATTCTTTCATTCCAAGTGAATCTCTGTAAATTCACTAAGGAAGCAAGTTGGAAAACAGTAAAATTTTCAGAACTCTGCTTCTCTTTATAGGTCTACAAAAGAGTCCTTTCTCTTTCTCCTCCCTGGAGTTACTTACTTGGAAAATCTGGAATTGCTTGTTTCTCTTCCTCCCATCTCACTCTCTCTTGTTCCCTTTACCTTCCTTTCCCCTATCCCTTCTCCTTCTGCCCCTTGTCTTACTTTAAAAAAAAAAAAAAAACTTACAGAAAATGATATTCACTGAGAACAAAGAAAGCTCATTTTCTACAAGTCTAATTGTTCTCCTCTTTAATTGTTTTCATTATCATCCAATCTATCACAAGAGCTATCCTCCCCCCAAAAAACAAAAAACAGGTGAAGCTTTCAGTAGGTGCCAGTGCTGACAGTTCAGAAGTGTTTTCTAAGTGAATAGTGCTTAGCCACCTCATAACTATTACTGGCAAAGAATCTCCTTACCTCAAAAATTAAATGCTCAAAACCATCAGGAGCTCTTCTACTTTCTGTAAGTAGAAAAACAATATGTCTTGAGTCACAGCATTTTTGAAACAAAAGTTTTCATATTTACTTGTAGACTAAGTTTTAACAAACTAATAATTTTATTAAAAAAATTCCATATCACTCATTTCATAAAATAACCATGCTTACTCTAATCTAAGATATGGTTTTAAATGAGTGCATATTAAATGTTTGTAAGAAATGCATTCATTCTAAAAAACAGAAATAAATTATTGCCATCAGTCTTTGTTGAATTTTCAATTTAACTACTGCTGCTTTTTCTGTAGTAACTTCAGAAAAACAATTACATGGTCAAATAGGAGTGATACTTCAAAAGTTGAATATTCTTTGATCTCTTTAATTTGAACATTTCTTCAGAAGTACTCATCAAAGTCATTTTTTGCTTCTTTCTATTCATTTGGAACTACTTTGCTTACATTCTTTTCTGTTGCTTCTATAAACAATTTTTTTAAACCTATTTGGACAGTTTCTTTTCTTTTGTCTCAAGTGAAGATTTTATTTTTGTTTTGATTTTGACTAAGTTTGGAGGAGATTTAGAAATGTTTGTAGGTAAAGAAAAGAAACAAAAAAGAAAAAGAAAGTTGTGATTGGTAACGTTTGACTCTATGATTTAGAGATTTCTTGGCAAAGATTTTAGAGTGCTTTGGCAATTATTTCTCCAGATCATTTTTACAGATGAGCAACAGAAGAAAGAGGGTTAAATGACTTGCCTATGGTCACATAACTAATAAGTTTCTGAGGCTAGATTTGAATTCAGAATGATTATGTATCACCATATCACTTAGCTGGCTTGAAAAGAAAAGAGCTGTCCCAATTCAAAGATTTTCTAGCCTCACTACCCTGGAGATTACAAGTCTTCTTGGAAAAGATTACATTTTGTTCATTCTTGAACAATGAGAATGTTTTCAGCATATGGGAGAAAAAGATATCAAAGACAAAAGGAGCATTAGTAAAAGCATGGAGATGGAAACGGATGAGATAATTTTAAAAGATCCAAATCATTGCTTTAACAAGACAATAGGTATATGTCATAAAGGAGTAAGAAATATGGCTTATAGGAGAGACTGGGTAAAGATTTTGAATTTAGAATAAACAGTGTTTACTGCTTAATAGAAATGAGACATTAAATTTTATTGCAACGGATATGGTCGCAAATCCTTCTATTCTTTGCTACTAGGAGAGAGCCGATAAAGTAGGGCTAAAGCTGATTGAGTGCCCTTTTGAAGTCAGATGACCTTCAAAGAGTGTGGTGGATAGGAGAGTAAAGTAAAATGGAGGTACTAGCTGAGGTGAATCAAACCAGTTCAGAAACAAAATAGCTCAAATATTTTGTATAGATGAGGAACAAGATTAGGCTATGAATGACCATTATACTTCTAAACTGTTTGAGAGAGACCTAATATAAATAAATAAACAGTTTCTTACTACTTCTATTTGTATGTTTTGTTGTTGTTGTTGTTGTTGTTGTTGTTTTTCTGAGGGGAATTGTGAATTAATTAAGTTATTTAAGAAGATTAACGAACAATTCTTTGTGCAATCAATTAGAAAATAAAAACTAAATATTGAAAGCCCAAGTTTAGGAATATGTCATCTTAAAGAGTAAAAGTAAGTATTAAATAAATTATGTTGAAGTCAGTAAAAGGAGAAAAGGAGGTGGAAAATTAGAACATTGCAGAAATAGACTTGAAAAGAATTAGACATAGGCGAAGAAAAAAAAAAAAACATAGGAATGAAAAATGAAATCTACTCTTTGACTTCTCTTCCAAGAACAGGAAGCTGATACACTGGAAAAATCAAGAGCAGTATCAATAAGTGTGAAGAATTAGAGGACTTTGAGAGAGTGACTGTCAAGGTTCCTAATGCATCTGGAATAATGTGTGACTCAGCAAAGGGCTTAATAATCTTTTCCTCTTAAATAACATCCCAATACCATCAGGTAGAATTCAACATCTTTTTTTTAAAGTGTGTGTAAATGTATTCATGTATATGTATAGAGACACTATAAATATACATATATAAGATATGTATATATGTGTGCATGCACATAAATAAATGAATGTTTATAAATATATATATGCACACACAATCAAATTATTTCTATTCTGTAATTGATTTCATTTCTTTACAAGATCAACATTTGTTTGTTAAGTTTCATTTGTAAGTTTGGAAGATAAATTTTCTTGAAAATCACTCACTGTCTTTGAGTTAAGTATAGAAGTTCATTTTCCTACTATTTACTATATAATTCTTGTGTTGTGGAAATCTATTATACTTGAAGTATGCAAACAAATGTCAGGGAGTCTGCTCTGTTATGTTTCCTGTTCCTCAAGAAAGTCTTGTCTGTTATCACCATGTCACTGAGCTCTGCTACTGAGGGCCAGAATCAATCTAAGGCAAGTCCCAGTCAGCTATGGACAAATACTATAAGAAACAAATGTATTACCAAGAACTTCAATGAATCACTGATAAATCCAGGAAAGATATTTATTTTATGTTCTTGAAAAAAGAGGTATCTAAGCTAGTTGGCAAAATATTGAAGTGGGAAGACAGTCTTTTATTTCTTATCCTGAAACACAAGTCCCTCCTCTAATTTCCCATTGATTAGGTATTATAGAGATTACACAGTATGAATCACCACCCCTAATTATATCATTACATTTCCCTCCTCCCCTCCTACCACATCACCATCATCAAGTGAGTCTCTACTACTAATTACATCTCCCCTTTGCTTTCACCTTGTTTAGTCTTAGTTCTTGGGGAGTGAAGTACCTCTATAAGTTTCATTCCATGTTCCATGTCAGACTAAATCCTAAATTCATTTCTTAGGTTTCACTTTCATTTATTCGATTTGTTTCATTTAACTTTGTGGAAATTAAACTCCCATCCAATTGTCATAATACTAAATAGTTTCTCATTAACTAAGCCATTTCTTTTGATCAGAAGCAATTCTATCAGATACCATTCTCATAGCCAATTTTCAGGGTAAAAAGGAATAATCACTTATATAGCTCCTCTTATGTTTCAGATCATGTACTAAGCACTTTTTTTAAAAAAAATAGGATTTGATTTGCTCTTTTTATTAGCAGTTCTTTTACAAAAAACAAACTTTATTAAAATCATATTTCAACACTCTCAGAAGTAATTCTCATCAATGTTTTAGATAACTATTACAGAACTCAAAAACTTGGTGGGCAAATTAATAGCAAGAAATTTGTTTTTATTTGTTTTTATTCCTAGAGTCTTGCATATGGTAGACATTTAATTGTAATTGTTAAATTGTATTTACTGGCCAAGATAAGAATACCTGTCAATAATTGTATTTCTAAAGATTTTAAAAAATGATTTGGAGAAGATGACAATTTCCCAGGTCCCAAAGTTTTTGAAGAAGATACAAGTATCTTAAAACTCAGATTTCAAAAAAGGATGATGGGAAAGTAGAGAAAAGATAATTTTTTTAGTAACAGTAGTGGAGCAGTTGTTTGGTAATCGTCATAGGAAAAAAATAGCATGATTTTTTTCCTGTTTGTGAAGAGGAGTAATAGAATAAACAACTTTCCTTTGAAATGAGGTAAGGAGATTTTATCATAATCTAATAGTTTTTCTCTAGAACAGAATATAGAGCTTGGGTGAAGGATTTTTTTTTAATGGTGGATTGAATATACGGAAAATTGAATCAAAGGGGAATTAGATAAAATTATGGGAAGAAATAATGTGTTGAAAGATTGTTTTTATAATTTTTTCTTTTATGTAACAAATTTAAAGATGAATCCTCTTATAGCCTATGTAGGACTAAAATACCTGCATTTATTGACAACTATATGTGAAAACCACCAGATAATTTCTTTGTTAGTTCTCTACATAGGTTTTAAAGCAATAAATTAATATTTTCTGATATAACCTCATAAATTGCTAGATATGTTAAATCACTTTTCCTAGTTCTCTACACTACTTATTATATAAGCCTTTAAAAAATGATCATTAACTCCTCAGTATCAAACCTTGTCCCATTTTTTTTTTAATTAAAGCTTTTTATTTGTATAACATATGTATGGGTAGTTCCCCAGCATTGATCTTTACAAAGCTTTCCATTACAAATTTTACCCCCAGTCCCCTCCCCTCCCCTAAAAGGCAGGAAGTCCATGACATGTTAATAATGTTGAATTACTTGACAAGTTATGCAAGAAAAAAACATATCTACAAGAAAAAAAAGAAAATCAGAGAAAGGCAACACAATGCAATCAAATGTCAATAAAGATCATGAAAATGTTACGTTGTGGTCCATATTCCATTTCCCTCTCTCTGGGTGTATATGGTTTTCTTCAGTGAACAACTGGAACTGGTTTGAAACAATTCTTTGTTTCAGAGAGCCATGTCCATCAGAATTGATCATCATGTAATACCATTGTTGCTGTGTATGATGATCTCCTGGTTCTCCTTGATTCATTCAGCATCAGTTCATGCAAATCTCTCCAGGCCACACTGAAATCATTCTGCTGGTCGTTTCTTACAGAGCAATAATATTCCATCACATTCATATACAATAATTTATTCAGCCACTCTCCAAATGATGGACATCCCTTCAGTTTCCAGTTTCTAGCCACTACAAAAAGGGCTGCCACAAACATTCTTGCACATGTGAGTCCCTTTCCCTCCTCTAAGATCTCTTTGGGATATAGGCCCAGTAGAAACACTGCTGGGTCAAAGGGTATGCACAGTTTGATAGCTTTTTGATCATAGCTCCAAATTGCTCTCCAGAATGATTGGATCCGTTCACAGTTCCACCAACAATGTATTAGTGTCCCAGTTTTCCCACATCCCCTCCAACATTCAGCGTTATCTTTTCCTGTCATTTTAGCCAATCTGACAGGTGTGTAGTGGTATCTCAGAGTTGTCTTAATTTGCATTTCTCTGATCAATAGTGATTTGCAGCAACTTTTCATATGACTAGCGATGGTTTTAATTTCATCATCTGAAAATTGTCTGTTCATATCCCTTGACCACTTATCTATTAAAGAGTGGCTTGACTTCTTATATATATATGAGATAATTCTCTATATATTTTAGAAATGAGGCCTTTATCAGAACCATTAAATGTAAAGATGATTTCCCAATTTGATACTTCCCTCCTAATCTTGTCTGCATTAGTTTTATTTGTTGTTGTTTTTTTTATTTTATTTGCATAACATATGTGTGGGTAATTCTTCAACAACAAGCCTTACATAGCTTTCTGTTACAAATTTTTCCCCCTAACTCCCCGCCCCTCCCCTAAATGGCAGGATATCCACTATATGTTAATTATGTTAAAATATTGGCAAATCGAATATACGTATACATATCTCCAAACTTATCATTGTTGTACAAGAAAAATCTTATCTACACAAAAAATATATAAGATAAAGGAAACACAATGTAAGCAAATATCAATCAAGGAGTATGAGAATGTTATGTTGTGGTCCACATTTCACATCCCTCTCTCTGGGTGTATATGGCTTTCTTCAGTGAACAATTGGAGGTGGTTTGAAACATTTCATAGTTGAAGAGAGCCATGTCCATCAGAATTGATTGTCATAGAGTACTGTTGTTGCTGTGTATAATGATCTCCAGGTTCGCTCATTTCACTCAGCATCAGTTCATGTAAGTCTCTCCAGACCTCTCTGAAATCATCTTGCTGGTCATTCCTTACAGAACAATAATATTCCATAATATTCTTATACCACAATTTATTCAGCCATTTTCCAACTGAAGGGCATCCATTCAATTTCCAGTTTCTAGCCACTACAAAAAGGGCTGCCGAAAACATTCTTGCACATGTGAGGCCCTTTCCTTCCTTTATGATTTCTTTGGGATATAAGCCCAATAGAAATGCTGCTAGGTCAAAGGGTATGCACAGTTTGATAACTTTTTGAGCGTAGCTCCAAATTGTTCTGCAGAATGGCTGTATCCGTTCACAGCTCCACCAACAATGCATC
>JAJPUD010012036.1:1143-21468 GCA_023553655.1 Myrmecobius fasciatus
GGAGATCATTATACACGGCAACAACTGTACTATATGACGATTAATTCCGATGGACATGGCTCTCTTCAACAATGAAATGTTTCAAACCACCTCCAGTTGTTCACTGAAGAAAGCCATATACACCCAGAGAGAGGGATGTGAAATGTGGACCACAACATAACATTCTCATACTCTTTGATTGATGTTTGCTTACATTGTGTTTCCTTTATCTGATATATCGTTTGTGTAGATAAGATTTTTCTCGCACAACAATGATGTTTGGAAATATGTATACATATATTCGATTCGACAATATTTTAACATAATTAACATGTAGTGGATATCCTGCCATCTAGGGGAGGGGTGGGGAGTTGGGGGGAAAAATTTGTAACGGAAAGCTATGTAAGGGTTATTGTTGAAGAATTACCCACACATATGTTATGCAAATAAAATAAAAAAAATGAAAAAAAAAGAAGAAAAAAAAACCAAAAAAAAACCAAAAGGAAGCTACTGTTAAACAACCCACTGTGTATCATGGTGAATAAAGTTAATTACTTGCTTCAATTGAGCTCTGAGTTATACAAATAGAGAGCTTGAATTTGAGTCATAATCAAAAGGATGAGTCCTCTACTTCTGCTGGAACACTGAATTTTTGAAACAGTAGATTTGGAGGTCTCATCCACTGAGATTTCCACCACTTTGGGGGAGGTAAAAGTCATTTTTCTGATTGCCAATTTCATAGTGACTTTACTGATTAACTCCTTTTCAAGGAAGTTAGAGTAAGAGTCTTATATTTTCATTGTGAGGGCATTAGAAGCAAAGGAAAAACCCAACAGATTTTAACTGTGGGATAACCTGTATTTCTAAAACTATGCTGAAGTCATTCTTAGATATATTGTGAATGCTTTATTCTAGGTCACTTCCAAATTTATCCCCCCCAAATCCTAGTTTTTCTGGTGTTAATATGCTCATTATCCATCAGAATTTTGAGTTACAGTATTTCTGAATTCCAAAAGCTTCATTGCTTTTTGACTGAACAGCTCTTCTTGTAAATTCTGAGAACAGTAGAACTTTAATATGCCTCTTGTGGCATTCTGAAACAATATGAAGGAATAAATAAGAAGGAATTGATAATCATATTAGAATGATCATAAGTTCATTAAAATCAAGGACTCAGATATTACCTACGTTTTGTATGTCATCCAACTCCTAGTAGTGTCTTGACTATAGTAGGGACTTAATATTTGTTATATTGCAGGGAATCTCCCTGGGCTTATTCCTTAATCTATAACCTATAAGATCCTTTTCCATTTCTGAAGTTCACTGAATATAAAAGTAAAGTAGAGGTGAACAGAATAGTGTTGGATTGGAAGTGCATGCCTAAAGTATTCTTTTATTTTCTAAGGCTCTCTCAAGACTACTGTTTTAACTGGATTATGTCCAGGAGAAAGGTTTAGAATCTAAACTTCTATCCCTTTCATTTCATCTGTATACCAAGACATCACACACACAATTATGATAAATCTTCTCTGAATCTGGCAGTGGTTTTAATTAAAATGGAATGTGCACATGGATTTTAAAAACACATTATTTAACTTGGGTTTAACATTTGCCCTCTCTGACAAAAAAAGGGGAAAGGGAAACATGGACTTTTACTATCAGCATGTTGTTGTTTATCCTTCATTTTTGAAGAGGACCAATGACATCAGAAGGTTGATTTCTTGACTTGCAAGGCTATAGAGAATCATCAGAATCCAGTAACAAGACATAGGTCAAGACAACTGGTCATGGCTCTAGTGGGTGACCTTGGTCTTTAAAGTTAAGGTCCTTTTCTTATCTACAATCAGCATGAGTCATCTATTAGAGAAAATTCAGCACTGGTCTCAAACTATGAGTGAGATAAAGGTTGCTATGGCAATAGTAGAGTCTGGTTGTTCTAAATACCAATCAACAGATCACTTCCCATCTCTCAGCTGTTTCTCTAGTCTCCATTCTTCCTCTGTCCTTTTGTTTTCCCAACTCTTGATTGAATCATGTCCCCTGAAAATTGGTTATAGGAATATATTTCTCTTTACTCCTCACTAGATTTTTTACCTCATTTTTGAGACAATACAAGAAGGAACTTCTGAGAATAGTGACAACCTTGCTGTCTGAATATCATTCTGGGGTTTGTAGTTCAGGGGAACAAACATTCTCTCTCAGTCCTGAAAGCTATTTGGACCATCATGAACTCTGAGTCAGAAGATGGATTACCAATGAGTTTTAAAGAGATGAGGGTAGTTGGTGAGAGAATGAACTGAAAGAAGGGAGCTGAGACTGCTTGATCTAAGCAAAGTGAGTCTTCAGTTCTACCTGGAAGATAAATCAAAGTTTAGAAAAAATGGAGAAAGAAGGAAGAACTGAGGTGAGGTAGAGAAGGGAAAGATCCAGGTTCTAATAGGCATATCAGAACAAAGAATTCGAACTGAAGCTTCCAGTCAAAAGTCTACTCTCTTCCCAAATTCCCTTCATGGTGTGTGTGTGTGTGTGTGTGTGTGTGTGTGTGTGTGTGTGTTTGTGTGTGTATAGTGTAATACATGTATATCTACATAAATACACACAGCTCCTTGAAGGAAGGAATTGCTTTTGGTCTCTTTTTGCATCCTCAGCACTGTGCCTGGCATAAAATAGACATTGAATAAATGCTTATTGAATTGATTTTTTTGCATATATGTAGACAAGCACATGTATATGTATACATATGTATATTTGTATTTATCATACACATATTTCATAAAGATTAATAAATGCTGGAGGTGACTGAGTCTTGTTTTCTCATCAGGTGAGTTCACCCCCCCCCCATTGACTATTCACCAATCAGGCTTGATGTCTTCCCTCAGAGGCATTCCTTTACCAAAAAAAATATTTAAGGCATTTGGTGTCTCCATTAGGTATTTTTGGTTGGTGAGAGAAATCACTGACAATCAATTCATTGTCAGTTAACCTAATTAATAAATTGATCATTAATTACCAAGAAACTCTGCTTCTCAGGTTTTTCATTTGTTTCAATCACAACCATGTAGCAGAAAGGGGAAGGGTCTGCTGAATTTGTGACTCAGGCCTAGGAGACTTATAGTAAGAGATGTGGCACAATTGTAGAAGTAAACAAGGTCAGACATATAGGCAAAGATCTGCAAAGATGCAAGGCCTTGGCATTTTGTTAAGTATTTGCTAAATATTGTTCAGCATTACCAAAGTTCACAAACAACTTAATTGTAAGCAATTGCTAAGAAAAATTGAAAATCTTGATGACTGGCTTGGTTGTGGAAAAGGTGGTAGCCCTCAGGAAAATGCAGCTTTAAGTATCACAGGGACAATTTCTTGTGGAGGAAAAGGGAAAAAACTAAAGAAAAGTAGGAAGCCTCCAATGGTTGAACTGATTCAACAGTAAGAGCCTATAGTAAACCTATAGGAGATATGACAGAATGAACAAGTACAAGGGAACAGAAAACCACTTAGAATGGACAGCTGGATAATGCAGTTACAGAAAGAGAACTAGATTTGGAGTCAAGAAGATTTGAGTTTGTATCCTGTCTCAGACTGTTAGTTCTGTGACCCTAGACAAATTGCTTAAATTCTCTCAGGCTCAGTTTCCTCATCTGTAAAATAGGGATATTAATAATATTGACCTGTGATGATTCATCAAGATGATAAATGTAAAACACTTTGCAAACCTCAGAGCAATATATATATATATATACTAGTAATTTAATTGGCTAAGGGATGCTTGTGTGAAGCCTTTAACTGAAAGGTCACTGTGGTTAAACTGATAAGTATGTGGTTCTAAGCAAGGCAACAAGTTTGAAAAACTTTCGTTCTCAGATGAATACGATGCTAATTCGTGCCATGTTATCAAGCATATTTCCCACCCTTTGACAGAAATGTCACAACCTGGAGGCTTAGAATGAAATATACATTTTAAGATTAATGTGCAGATAAATTTTTGCTTGACCAAATTTATTAGTTACAAGGGTGGTTTTGTGGAGAAGAGGGAAGGTAGGAGATAGGAACAGAGAATAGAGGAAGAGGTGAAAAGTTAAAGCGATATCACAAAAAATAGAAAAGAAAAAAAAGAATTTCAGGGAAATACTTCTTTTAAAATGCACAGAAAATTTTTTTTTAAAGTTCTGAGGGAGACAGAAAATACAGCTTTGAAAGAAAGATACTGAATTTATTTTATACTTAAAATTAAGTTGTATGTAACATTTGCAGTTTCATATACAATCTTCTCTCACAGTTCTTTTTTGAACATAGAAATGTTCATGTTGGTTGAAATCTGTCATATTCAAAAAACAAAAATTAAAATTAAAATCCAGAAAAAAGAAAAACCAAACAGAGAATAGTCTTACACAGAATCAATTCCAGATGTCCATCTTACATTATGTATTAAGGATTCATTTTCTCTACATGGTTACAAAAGGAGGGAAAGGAAAGACAAATATTTCTATTTAAAACTTAGCCAGTTTCTTAAAAAATAAAAATGTTTATGAGATGATGGGAAAATATTCTTTGGCTGACATATGGTGTTATAGCTTAAAAAATGTCAACTATCTGTGAAAATGAGGGCCTCACCTGGAGAGACTTGCATGAACTGATGCTGAGTGAAACGAGCAGAACCAGGAGATCATCATACACAGCAACAACAGTATTACATGATGATCAATTCTGATGGACATGGCTCTCTGCCACAAAGAATTGTCTCAAACCAGTTCCAATTGTTCACTGAAGAAAACTATATGCACCCAGAGAGAGGGATATGAAATATGGACCACAACATAACATTTTCATACTCTCTATTGAGGTTTGCTTGCATTGTGTTGCCTTTCTCCGATTTTTTTCTTGTAGATAGGATTTTTCTTGCACAACTGGTCAAGTATTTCAACATTATTAACATGTAGTGGACTTCCTGCCATCTAGGGGAGGGGAGGGGATGGGGGGGGTAAAATTTGTAATGGAAAGCTTTGTAAAGATCAATGCTGGGGAACTACCCATCCATATGTTATACAAATAAAAAGCTTTAATAAAAAAAAAAGAAAGAAAATGTGGGCCTCATTCGTTATCTGAAGTTAAGCAGCTCAACCAGACTATTAAGATATCAACAACTGCTCTCAAATAATATTTCCTAGAAAGCTAGAATAAACAATTTTTTGTTTCATTAATTCACATAATTTTGAAAAGAATTAAATAATTGATATTGGCATTTAACTTTTTTTCAGTGGCCATTTTCCTTGGTTTCTGGTGTCTTGGAACACATTTTTTATTAACTTTTAGAATAACATGCATAAATGTCAAATTCCTTCAAAACTTTGATCTTTGAAATGGCATTTTAATGAGTTAAACTTTGATCTTTGACATAATAATTATAATTCAAAAAAATGAGCACATAATTTTTTTTCTTCTTTTCTTCAGTTCCACATAAGTATTCTATGGCATCAAATTTCTTGTTCCTAAACAGGAACTGGAGAGATTTCTATGGTGACTCTACTTGTGCAGATCCTTTCTATGAATCCTTTCCTGAAGGAGTGGTAGAAGCTTTAGCTCCTCTACAGAAATATGCTGTGTTTTGTGACATTATTCTATCTAAAGAATATTAAGATGACTTACTCTACTTTGGCTATTATTAAGAAATCTCAGGACTCTTCAGTAATGAAATGGAATCCTCAAGGAGAAGTTTAAAATTCATTCACTGATTTTGGAGTGATTTTACTTGCTTCCTGTGATTGTGTCAGCAGTCTGGTTGAAATTTCTGGTTGAAAAATGAAATATCATTGCACTGCTTCATCTATATGCTATTAGATAATCAATTTACCTGTAATGATAGGCAATTTATTGAACTTCTCTGAGTCTTATTTTCTTAGTTTGTAAAAGAAAGGTGATAACATCTCTAGTAACCACTTATTGAAAGATGAAGAAGAATTCAAAATTGTTTGATTGGATTCACTGGAAATTTGTTACATAATCTCAACTGCATCTCCATCTAAGAAGGGTAACTTATGTCTCCCCAACTGAATTATGATTCTATTCATCCGAGCAGCTTTTCTAAACCTGTTCTCTCCTTTCTCAAATCTCCTTTGACAGTCCCTCACTGCTACCTTCTTAGCTGAGAAACTTGGCTCATTGAAAAGACTGAGGCCATTTGCTTAAAGAGAAAAGCTCTTTCCAACTCCTGACCTCACATAATTTAAATATTTTCTTCCATTATCTCTTTCTTCACCCCATGTCTTACATAAAGTACTGCCTTTTTTTCTTGAGAAAACTAATCCTCATACCTTCACAAGTGATCCCTTTTCATCCCATCTTCCCCAGAAAATTGCTCCCCACTTTCTCAAAAAAATCACTAATATCTCCTCATGTAGCAGGCTTCTCTGCTATCCACTAACATCCTCATCTCTCTCTGATCCTCAGAAAAAAATAACTCATTTGATTCATTTATTTTAGTTAGAACTTTTAGCTTTTTCTCCTTTATTTTGTGGCTAAGCCCTTTTGAGAAAGTCATCTATAATTAATACCTCTATTTCTCATTCTCTTCTATACTCTTTAAAATATATCTTCTAACTTTATTATTCAGTTGAAACTACTCACTCCAGTTACCAGTGATCTCTTAATTGCCAGAGCTAATGGCTTTTGCTCAAATCTCATCCTTCTTGTCATCTCTTTAGCCTTTGACAATGTTGATAATTCTCTTTTCCTTCATATCCTCTTTTCTTCATTTTTTGCAATACTGCTCTCTTCTGGTATTCCTCCTATCCCTCTCACCAGTCTTCAGTTTCTTTTGCTTGATATTCATCCAATTCATGATCACCAAGCATGGGTTTGCAAAGCTCTTCCTTAGATCCTCTTTCTCTTCTCTCTTTATACTGTCTTGCTTGGTGACCTCATTAGCTCCTATGGATTCATTATCACCTCTGTGCAGATGATTTTCGCACATATATATATGTGTGTGTATATATACATACATATATGTATATACACATACATACAGAGAGTACTCTCTCTTCTGACCTGTCTTACATCTCCAAATGCCTACTACACATCAAATTTGGATGTCCTGTAGACATCTCAAATTCAAAATATCCAAAATTGAACTTAATATCTTTTTCTCAAAAACCATTTATTTCCAAATTTCCCTTTTACTGTCTATAGTACCACCATCTTTCCAGGCATCAAGGCTCTCAAATTCAGTGTTATCTTTGACTCTTCACTCTCTTCTACCCCACAAATCCAATCTGTTGCTAAGTTCTATTGATTCTATCTTTGCATTCTCTCCTCACCTCACTTTCCACTTTCTGTCCCCTGACATACTGGTAGTGACCTCATCATCTCATCCCTGAATTACAATAATATCCTTCTGGTGGGTCTCACTGCCTGAAGGCTCTTCCTCATTCCATTCCATTTTACACTCAGTATAATCTTCCTAAAGCACATGTCATCCTCCCTCCAACACATATATTCTCATTAAATGCCAGGAGCTACCTATTACCCTGGGGATCAAATATAAATCTTTTTGTTTGGTCTTTCAAGTCCTTCCCAACCTATCCATTTCCTCTTTTTCTAGTCTTTACTGTCCTCCATAAACTTTACTATCTAGTAGTACTGCTTCCCTGCTGTTACTTGAACAAGAACACTCTCCCTTAACTCCATGCCTTTTTATTTGCTGTTCCCCATTTTTGGCATGCTCTATGTCTTCATCTATGTCTCTTGGCTTCCTCCAAGTCTCAGTTAAAATCTCACTCTTTGTAATAATAATGTAATGATAGTTGTAATAATAACTTATAGCATTTATATAGTGTTTTTAGATTTACAAAGTACTCTACAAATATTTTCTCACTTCATTTTCACAACTATTATCTCCATTTTACATATGAGGAAACTGAGGCAGATAGAGATTAAGTGATTTGCATAAGGTAAGTGTATGAGGAGGAATTGGAATCACGTGTTCTTATTCCAGGTTCAGTGCTCTAACCACTGTACCATCTAGCTCCCAATTGTATCTCCTCCCTATCACAATGCCGATACCTTCCTTTGGGGGATACCTCCATCTTTTGACTCAATCCTTGCCTGGTCTTTATTCACTGAATGAGTTTTGTTTCAAACAAACTAATATTGGGAAAGACACTACTTTAAAAGGACCATCTCCATTCATCCTGATATATATCTTGTCATTGGACTCATATAGCTCCAGAGAAGAAAGTAAGACTTGTGACTTTGCATAGACCTGCTTCATTTAAGTTCAATTCAATTGCATCACTTTCCTGATGTCATTGGTACTCTTTGAGAACAAAGAATAAACAACAACACTTTTCATTCACACGCACATACATTTATATATATATATATATGCATATATATATTTATATATACATATATATATATAGTTGTTTGCATATTGTATCGCTCCAATAGACTGTAAGATCCTTGAAGGTAGGGCCATTTTTCTCCTTCCTCCTCATTTTAAAAAATGTACAAGATTTAGCCAAGTGAATAGTACAGAAGGAGGACTTAATGGGTTTTTTAAACTTTGACTTGCTGTCAAAATAAAAAATAAATTTCTTGATAAGATGTTGGTTTTAAAATAATAAAATGGATGAAAGATTAGTCCAGTTTCTACTAGTCTCCCTTTCCCCAGTCTAGTACCTCAGAAAAGTTAAAAAGGCACCAGAGGAAAAATGATCAAAAAAGCAAAAGGGAAATAATACTAAGACCCTTAATTCAGTCACTAGAAAGGAGGGTGAATCCAACAGTAAGCTAAATGTCTAACTGTAAAAGTACTTTTAGGGGTCCTCTAAGAGTTCAGAAGGCAGAGATTTTAATACAGTCATAGCAGGAGAAAGAACTAATATAGCTTACAGATAGCTCACATGTTTGGAGTCCCATCAGGAGTTCTGAGACTAGAATGATCTCCAAAATCTGGTCAGAATTTATCAGGACTGCAGTAGACAATGGAACTAGCCTTCCTTAGGTCATTAATAATGTAGTCAGGGTTAAGCAGTATGTGCAGCTTGGGAGCACTTTAAGAAATGTCACTATATTTCTGTAGTGTGATAGCAGAAGTTAATGTCAGCTCTCATGGTTGGCAGCTCTCAGGCAGAAAATGATCCATTCAGGAGGTCTGAGATTAATAATATCTCTATCTGAAGTATTAATAAAATCTCTATTAATCAGAGTGAGCCCTCATTGATGTGGGAATTTCCAAACAATCTCCCTCAGTCCTTTCAATTGTCTTATTCCAGATATTAATTAAAACCTTTTAAGAATTTTCCGAATATTCCCACTTGAAATATATACTTTTTTTCCTGAGGCAATTGGGGTTGAGTGATTTGCCCAGGACCACACAGCTAGAAGTGTTAAGTGTCTAAGGCCATATTTGAACTCAGGTCCTTCTGACTTCAGGGCTGGTGCTCTATCCACTGCACCACCTAACTGCCCCAAAATATGTTTTTAATCTTATTTTTTCTGTTCAGTAATCATGGGAAGCAACCTTTTCACAATACACAGTACTTTCCTCTTCCACACAGACTTTTCTTAGAATTCTATGTATAAGTCTTTATAACACAACAATTCAAATAATTCTGTCAAGGAAGTTTGCTCTTCCTTTCTATTTGTCTACCACAGGGACTTTTTCAAAAATCCTCTTGGATCCACAAAATATCATCTCATTTTATTTTCACCAATCCTGGAAGGTAAGTGCATTATGATGTCCATTTTATACTTGAGGAAACTGAGAGAGAGTTTATGTGACTTGTCCAGATTTACACAGATGATAAGTTTCTGAAGTTGTATTTGAGCTCTTCTTAACTCTAAGACTTATGCACTGATCAGGGTCTGTGCCTTTTTTTTTAAAGAGGGGCAAAGAGAACAAAGAAAGGAAAAATTATAAGAGAAATGATAAAAGGGAAATCACTATTAATGTTTATTACTGTGAAAGTTAATGCTATGAATTCACTCACCAAACAGAAATATAACAGAATAGATTACAAGTAAAAATCCAACAATAGCAAAATACTTAAAAGAAATGCTAATATTACCACAGGAAGACATAGATAATTATACAGGGAACTCAATTTACCCCTTTCAAGCCTAGCAAAATCTAACAAAAAGACAAAACAGAAAGACAAAACAAAACAAAAAATCTAACAAAAAGGGATTTACTTAAAAAAAAAAATAGGTATGCTAAATTTCCAGTACTCACTGAATAGGAATAAAAAAAGGAGTGTACATATTCTTTAGTAGCAAATGGTACCTTTACAAAAATAGTTGTTGTTGTTTGCTTGTTTCTGACTTTTTGTAACCTCATTTGAGGTTTTCTTGCCAAAGATACTAGACTGGTTTGTTATTTTCTTTTCCAACTCAATTGATAGATGAGAAACTGAGGCAAACAAGGTTAAGTGACTTGTCTAGGGTCATGCAGCTACTAAGTATCTGAGACTAGATTTGAATTCAGTCTTCCTGACTAGGCCTAACCCTCTATGTATTGTGCCACCTAGATGCTACTTTACAAATATAACCATGTATTAAAGCATAAAACCTCATAAAATGTAAAAATATCATATTGAATGTCTCCTTATCTGATCAAAATATGATCAATAAATAGCACTCAAATTTAAATGGAGGCAAAATGTCATTAAGCCAGTGCTTTCAAATTCAAATAGAAATGGGGGCCTCTAAATTATATTTAAGGATCTCTACAGAAGCATATTGGCTTGGATTTTATTTATAAAAATATTTCCAATTGCATTTTAATCTTGGTCATGTTTCACTCAAAAGTATTGTGGGTCACACATGGCCCAGTTGTGTGCTTGATACCTCTGCTTTCAGCAATATAAGTCAAAGAATAAATCCTAGAAACAATGGATAATTTCATGAAAGAAAGCTAATTCAGCGATAATCCCTACATCAATAAGAAGTCTTTCCTGTCTGTTAAAATATAATTCATTATTCCTAGTATTAGTGGGTAGTTGATTTGTACAGGACTCACCAATTATTTTCTTAAACAATGTATATATTAATACATGGACATGAGTTTTCTGTGTAATCTATAAGTCATTAATCTTTCACATAATTTCTTCCTGAATTATGCTTTTCCATATATTTCTTTCCATTTTTATCTTCTTCTCCCTTTGAATTGAAGTCAAATATCAGAATAAATGTTGATTTGATTTGAAGGGACACAACTAATTCTTCATGAAATTTCCATATCACTTTACCTTTCAGCAACCATTGTTTAAGGATAAGCTGCAATTATATTCATGTTGGTAATTTTGAAAATAGTTATAATTAGTTCTGCAACATATGATGACCAATTATCTTATGTGAAAATATTTCTTATTGCTATTGGGTAAAAAAAATGCGGTCTGTAAAACATTTACTTGAGAACTGGAAAAGCCATGGATTGACTTTACTAGATGGTTGGTAGCAGTCTCTTTCCATTGGCTACTATTTTATGAGTTTCAAAATCTATTTGATTGAGATAGTCATTCTTTCCAATGGTGAAGGACTCCTTCATTCACTGAAAATATTTTGCTGATAACCATGACATAAGCGGGGGATGGCCTGTAGGTCTCCTTAAAGATAATCCTGAGAAATGGACTGAAGTTTTGGTCTTGTTTCGTTTGTTATTTTTGTTCTTTATGTAGGAGTTAAAGACCCCAATTAGGGCTCAAGCCATGTGAGATTAATGATTATTAAGTAACCAAATATTAGGGAGATCAAGGATATTTTTCCCCTTTCCTCATTTGGAGATTAGATTAAAGTTTAATTCTCTAAAGGGCAGACTAAATGATGAGATAAAATATTGTAGTTATTGCCCCATTTAACTAGAAAACCTTAAGAAGAATTTAATCTAAGCAGGATTCCAGGCCCTTGTGCTTTATTCAGGCTCAGGTGGGAATAAATTTTTGCCTAGACTGCCTAAAACTGGGAGTAGTCTGGAAGTAAATAACATAATCAAAGTCACATTCCCCTAGCCCCTCACTAGAATAGGTTTACCTCTCATTATTATTTTTTGTTAACTAATCAGAGTTGAATGCCATTTTCAGGAGCACCCTTTCTTTACAGGTCATATAAACAGTGAATGGGTACCATGAAGGATTTTTGGAATTTAAGAGTGCCATTGACCCCTTTTATTACTTGTATACTAGCATGATTAATTAAATAATTAATTACCCAGAAACTACATAACTCTTAAACCTTTTATACTTCACACAATGGGGTCTTGGGTCCAGGATTCTAAGTCACATATTGCAACTAGAAACCAGGATTCCAGATCAGCAACTATATTATGCACCTAAACTAATTTCTCAAATTCATCAGGTTTTAAGGAAGACCCTTAAACTTTCCTTCCGGCTGTGTGTGAAGGAATCCTTCACTAATAAATATGTTAGAAAAAAAGAGAGTCTGTGCCCCAGTTAAGTACCCTTAAAGGCAATTGCAGACAATGGAAAGTACCTGTTCTCAACCATGTGGTAAGCTAACTCAGAAGGTCTATGCCTGTGACAGTTTCCAAGCATATCTCAAAAGGATGGTTCTATCTTAGTTGGTCTGGGCAAGCATTATAAGCCTCCATTATACATTCTTTTTCCATTTTAGTAGAGTTGATGTAAAGAAAGAATAAAAGTCTCTGCTCTCAAAAAATGTTTAGTCTCATCAGGGAAACAACATAAAAATAAATATATATAATCAACCAACAAACATTTATAGTATAGAAAGGGAAATAAAGACAATGTCTGCCCTTGACTTACAATCTAATGAGAGAGGCAACATGAAAAAATATATACAAAGCAAGCCATATATAGGATAAATAGGAAATAATTAAAAAGAAAAGTCATTAGAATTAAGAGGAGTCCAGAATGGTTTCCTGTAAGATGTGGAATTTTAGTTAAACTTCAAAGAAAGCCAGGAAAATCAGTATTCTGGGTTGGGGAGAAGGAACAGTCACACCAAGCATGAGGGACAGTTTCTGAAAATGTTTGGAGTTGGGAGATGGAATGTCTTATTCAAGGAACAGCAAGAAAGCTAATGCCAATGGAATGCAGAGTATGTGGGGGTAAGTAAGTTGTAAGAAGACTGAAAAATGTAGGAGGGGTCATGTTATAAAGGGCTTTGATCGCCAAACAAAGGATTTTATGTTTGTTTCTGGAGGTGAAAACTGAACCACTGGAATTTATTGAATAAGGAGGTGACAGTTAAAAAGTTTAATTTGATACCAGAGTAGAGAATAAAAAATAATGGGGAGAGACTATAGATAGATAAACTAGAAGATTGTGGTATGTAGTGTAGACATGAGAAGATGATGGTCTGTAGTAGGGTAGTAGTGTCAATGGAGAAAAGGAGTATATATGAGAGATATTGTGGAGGTATAGTCAATGGTATTGGCAATAGAGTAAGAATAGGGGGAAAGAGTAAGTCTTGGTGACAAGATGGCAGCAAACAAAATACAAATTAAAACAATCTTGAGATGTAATTTTACACTTATCAAATTAGATAAAAGGATAAAAAGGGAAATAGGCAAATGTTGAGGGGAGTATAGAAAATGATATATTTTTATTTTTACAATTTTATATACTATTTTTAAATTTACATCTTAAAATTTAAACAATTTTCTGGGAACAAACTCTGAGAAGTAATGATGGGTTCTTTTTTTATTAGACTTGAACCTATTTTAAAAACTCCAGAAAATCTCAATGCTTGTTTTTTTTTAGAGTAAGCCACAAGCTCATTTTAGTTGAAAGCAAACTGAATATTAGTTATTTTGCAATATCAAAGTGATTCTGAGTCTAGACAGCCTCCCCACCTCTGTCTTTGGAGTCTCTCAGAACTTCTATGTGGAGGTTCCACTTAATTCATTACAATAGAGATGGGCATTTTATATTTGTAATGGCCAACATCTGTGCAATTTTTTTCACGAGATGTCACATTTATTCTTCTTTTCTAATTTCTCAGCATCAAATTTCCACCATGTTTCAGGTTTGTGAAACTCCACTCAGTATCCTTTGCCTATAGCCATTTCCACATAAGATTTCATTTCCCAAGTTTGGGTGCTAGTGTTATCTATTATAACTGTAAATCTTTGCTGATCTATAGCTTTATTTATTCTGCTCTGGTTCTAGTCATGGGCATCACCAAGTTATCCAATAATACATGAGTACAAAATGGGTGAAATTGTGAATTCATCCAACCATTTTGGGGAACAAATGCCAAAAGGTTATTAAACTTCCTGTATCCTTTGACCCAGCAAAACCATTAGTAGATCTGTTTCCCAAGATGATCAAGGAAAAAAGAAAAGAACCTATATGTTCTAAAATATTTATAGCAGTTTTCTTTGTGGCAAAGAACTGGAAATTGTGTACATGCCCATTAATTCAAGAATTGCGGTATGTGATCATGATGGAATACTACTGTACTGTAAGGAATGATGAGCTCAATAATCTCAGAAAAAACATGAATGACTTACATGAAGTGAAATAAGCAGAACCTATAGAACTTTGTATACAGTAACAGTAATATTGTTTTGAGAATGACTTTGAATAACAATTATTTTGACTCTTTAAAATAGCCAAATTAACTACAAAATTCCTATGAAGGAATATGCTATTTGTATCCAGAGGAAAAACTGGCAAATATAAGTATATATAAATATATATATACATATATATAATATTACATTTTACATATATAGATATTTCACATATATTTGTATATATACACATACTCCATGGGAGCTGATAGGTAGATAAGATCACCAAAAAAAGAAGAGGGATCCAAATAGGACCTATGGGACACTTAGAGTTAATGGGCATTACCTGGAGTAGGATTCAGTAAATGGAACTGAGAAAGACCAGTCTGATAGGAGAACAACCAAAAAAAAAGAAGGGCGTATCATGGAGGAGTGGGTGATCAACAGTCCAAAAGGCTGCAGAGAGGTCAAGAAAAATGAGGATTGAGAAAGAGCTACTGGATTTGGCATTTAGGAGATTATTGATAACTTTGAAGTGAGCAATTTTGTGGAATGATGAGATTAGAAGCCAGAATTTAGAGGGCTAAAAAAAAAAGAATGGTAAAGAGAAAATGGAGATGCTTTATATACATGGCCTTCTCAGAACATTTAGCTACAGGAGATATATGAGCTGGCAGGAATGGACAAATCAAGACAGGTTATATATGAAGATGGAGGATACCAGGTATATTTGTAAACAATAGAGAAGTTTCCAATAAATATTGAGAGAATGAAGATACATGCAAGAGAGGGGATGCTAGAGGTGAAAGTGTTTTGGAGAAGACAGGAAAGCATGAGATCTCTTGTATATTAGAGGTGTTGGCTTTGGCAAGAATTATCAAATGAAAGAGTTAATGAAGGAAATAGTGGTAGAGAGCATCTGTTTGATGAAAGATGAGGAAGAAGGGTGAAGAAGGAACTTCTGGTGAATATCTTTTTTCAGTGACAGATGAGACAAAATTATTAGTTGAGTGGAAAAACAAGAAACAATGGGGCTTGAGGAAGGATAAAGAGGTCTAGAAAAGCTAAAATGGCAAGTAAGAAAATTAATTGATTAGGAAAATATAAAAGAATTGCCTTGTTAAAATAAGGGCAAATAAAATTATTTAACAAATTTGTAGTAGATCAAATTAGCTTGGATTTGCAATTTTTTCCCCGGGTGCATTCAGCTTTATGTGAAGAGGAGTTGAACCAATTGATGGTAGCAATAATCCAAGGCTGAAGCTCAGCAAGGCAAGATTTAGTGATAGACAATAAAAAAGCAACTCAAGAGAAGAAGATAGTGTAGAGTTGAACTGATTTACTAAGTGGTCAAGATGAAGAAGGAAGGAGGTTGTAGCCACTGAACAGGTTATGTATAACGTGAATAACCCCTATAGTGAGATTCAAAGAACTGAGAGATTGACGTAACAGAAATTACTGTGAGAATGAAGAGCAGGGTTTAGGGTTAAAGAGTGAGGGAAAGGTAGAATGACAACTTGTGATCATATAAGGAAATTTCAGAATTTATGAAAATGGAAGTAGCACCTTTGTGGGTAATGGCAAAATCAAGGATCTTGATAACATCTGATATCACTGAAAGAGCAAAGCAATTTTTTCCTAAGCATCTAGTTAAGGGTGGCTGTGAGTGAAAATGGATTATCACTGTTTTCAGAGCTCAAGAGCTGAAGAGGGGTAGCTTTTCCCAGAAGAGAATAGTGAGTATTAGAAAGGAAACAGCTGGCAGAATGGAAGTAATCTCTGGTGTAACTTGTTCCCAAACAAAGAATAAAGGACATCAAAGATTGTAGTCAAGAGTTATGAATTGCCACTGACACGAGTTTCCCCAAGCATATGCCTCCTTGAAAAGTTTCTATAACTTTGCCCCAGACCTTCCCACCAACACTGTGAGCATTGGTTTATGGGTGGATTGTTATATTTTTATGATTTTTTACATTTGCTATTATTGAGTGTCACATTTGGATTAATCTTGATTTTGGCTTCTATTGAATAAAAGTTAGGAGTTTTGTGCTTTTGTCTTATTTTGAAAGCAAACATTTTATGACTAAGAATTAATGATGTCATGGTGAGTGATTTCACATAAATGGGAAGGAGCAGAATTGTATCTACCCCTTTCTCCTTTATCAGGGTCACTCCTAGTTTTCTTAGAGAGAATTGTGAGTTATTGTTATGTATTGTGTACCCTCTCTGGAAATTCCAAATTTATCAGGATGAGATCAAGTTTGGGTGAGTGAGAAGTCTTCAGATCATGAGTACAGGCCCACACCACATGCAGGCTACATTTGACTATTGCTTTTATTTTCAGGAAGACAATAGCAGGGGGTGAGGGACAGTAGTGATAAGAAAAAAAAAGAAAGAGTAGGAAATGAAAGAAGAGGGTATGAATGAAATATTAAAAGGCACAGAAACAACACAAGGAAGGCAAAATATATGTGGTAGTTTGCTATCATTATGCTACATTTAATGTGTGTTTCAAAACCATGCAACAGAATTTTAGATTTTTATATATATTCCCTTCTTGCTATTCACCTGTAAATGTTCACTTTTGTTCACACTTGTTAAATCCAAAAGAAAAAAAGAAAAAAAGGTATAAGTTAATATATGTAAAACATTCTATAAACCTTAAAGCATTATATAAATACCAGCTCTAATGATTATTATTGGCTTTACTTTGTACCCCTCCTTCCCAATTAACTTCGGTGTCATAAGAGCTTTAATCTTTATGTATTTTCTTTAGAAATAGGGGAAATAATAGCTTATATTTCCATATGTGCATCACAGTTTTAAAGCACCAATCATTCCAGTTGATCAGAAGATAGAGGTCTAGTCTTGGAGTAAGGAAGATGGGTTCAAGGGAAACTTCCTTGTAGACATCAACTATGTGACCATAAACAAATCATAACCTCTAAATGGCTCCAAATAACTCTCTAGGACTATAAATTGCAGGCTAGTTGCTGTACTATCAGTAGAAGGAATTTCTACAACAGGAAATATATAAATCAATGAAATCACAATTTCAGTCTATCCTTCAATTAAAAAAAAGTACATAACTACTGCAAGCATCTAAGAGAAATAGTAGATGTATTATTTTCATTTTCACAAAAAAAATAACTGAGGCTCAGAGTTATAGACACTTGTCTAAAGTCAAATGGAAAGTGGTAGCCTAAGAATTTGAACCTAGTTCTTTTGATTTTAAGTTATGAGTTTTCCCCCTTGTAACATGCTGGGAAAAATTATTTTACAGGGTAGAGATGGTCAATAACATAGAAAAATATATTGCTTATAAATGCTTAGAAATCTTATCATATTATACTTTGACTTCACCCTACCTGACTTTTTATTTGGACAGTTCTGAGACTTGAAAACCAGATGAACTATCTCTCAAAATAATATTCTTTGCCTGATAGATGGCAGTGGTTTCAGAATTGATGAGAACAAATATAAGAAAAATTCAGATGTCATGATAGGTAATGGAAATTATACATTTCCCAGTAATGCAAAAAGCAGACTGATTACCTAATAGCTGAGCCATTCCAACCTAATCTTGCAATAAATTCCAAAATTCCAGTTTTCACTAGAGGATTAAAAGTGATGGTCCCAAATCACCAAAGATGATAGATCCAATTCCTGATTTTAAGGTAACTCTGGTTAGTTCAGTTATCCCAGAAGGCATCCTCCATATCTTCAAAGATTCCCAAGTAAAAATCATTTTAATTAAACTAAGAATACTACTAATGATAAATGTATCTCACTTTAAGGTGTAATGTCAACTGTTATTAAATAAAATTAGAGGATGGTCCATATTTTAAAAGGTTGAAAATCACTGCACTGAGTTGCAAAAAAAAAAAATTCAGATCATAGCCCTGTACTTGAATTTCCTTCTGCATTAAGATGTGTTCATTATGTAGTGGAAATAAAGTATTCTGGTTATTAAATTTTTAAACATATGCTTTTAGCAAACAATATAAAGACAAATAATGTATATGTGCAATAAAACCATCTCGAAGAAACATTTTATCTATTCCTCTGATCTTAAATGAGTTCATCTAAATTATTATTCTGTTTTTTTTAAAGAAAAAAAATAAACTTAAAAGTGGAGAAGAGAGGAGGGAATCATAATTTATAGTTCTTTTTTGTCACAAATTCAGAAGTTAATGCCAGTATTGGTTTCTGTGTCAAGGACAGGAATGTCAGTAAGCTCCAAACCAAACCAAACCAAACCAAACCATACAAACCTAAATTGGAAATGCATGCCTAAAGGATATACTATTTTTTCCCTAAAAATTAAATCCTTCATTCACATCCACAGGATTTTAATCTTTGAATATGGAAAAAAGCATCAGAAGAAGTAATAAGGCAATATTAAAAAAATACTTTTAACAATCTATTTGTATATCCTACTGCAAGAATCTTAGAAGAATTCAGATTAACTGTGCTAATTCATTTCTAAATTTAGGCTACTATAGTAGTACTTATGGACATATCCAATCTTGGAAAAACTCCATTTACTTTATCTTTTTATAAATCATATTGGAAGAAAGTTCCCTTAAAATTCAATTTTGACCCTTTCCCATATAGAGGTTTAAAAAAAAAAGATAAGTAATTAGCCATAAAAAGCAGCTCAATGGCCCCTAAAGAACCATTGAAAGCCAAATTAATAAGGAAAAAAAGAAATCCAAATGTACAATCATCCTCACATTTTCTCTTCGGACTTTATCAACTTACAGTGAGTCTCCAATCATCTCTCCAGGCGAAATGAATGCAGTTCTTTTTTATTAAGAATGGAAAGGTTCAAAGAGATTTTGAGGCAAATTTCATTAAAAGGATGACTACTAGGAAAATAATAGCATTACAATAAGTGCTTCAAAGAGAGCTAACAACTTTTTAAACTGTCAAAACCAAATGTCTCAGTCCAAGCTCTAGATCTCTAGATCTAACAGAGGACCCTCTCTCACTTCCATTCAGTGTAAACTATCCATCAATATTTACAATTAATTAATGATTTTTAAAAAATGAATGTTAATTCATGACTAAGAAACTAGGTATATGCAGACTGAGCAATGTGGTCCTGTGGAAGTGCCTAGAGACATTGCGACACTGGGGTCCATTTCTTGAATTTGGGGTTCGGAGACTAAACAAAATTTAGTAGTAATCTCCAAGTGAGCAATTATACTTTATACTTTCACCAGGATTCATCCCCATCATCCTACACATTATTGTTCTCTGTCTCCCTCAGACTCACCTCGGCTTTAGGAAGCACTTTGAAGGCAGGCATCTTGGGAAGAGGGGTTCCCGTCTCTTTCTCTGGATCTGGAGTCAAAAAGGGAGTGGGTGCGTAAACAGTTCCAGGAATTTTTTAAATGATCTCGATAGCGGAACACTGGCGGTCACGAGGTTAAAACCTTTGCTTCTGTCCCTGCTTTTGTAACTCGAGTCCTCTGGGTGAACCAGTCTCAAAACTAGTAGGAGTCAGTGGGACTGACTTTGCTTCTGGATGGCCGGGAGCCGAGCTTTTCCAGGGGAGGAGTCACAAAAGTTCTTCCAAGCACCTCCCAGCACAGCATGCTCTCCTCCTCCTTTTCTCACAGGGTAAGAACTCTTCTGATTTCCTTTCCACTTTACTTCGTGTTTTATTTACCTCCTCAAGCTCCCTCCCACTTTCATCTCCCTTTCTATTCATCTTTCAATCTAAACTCCTTTCTTCCCCCAGTCCTTTACACCAGATTCGCTTATTCTTTCAAGTCTTCCAATTCTGTCTCTCTCTCTGTCTCTCTCTCTCTCTCTCTCTCTCTCTCTCTCTCTCTCTCTCTCTCTCT
>JAJPUD010012036.1:21478-51310 GCA_023553655.1 Myrmecobius fasciatus
TCTCTCTCTCTCTCTCTCTCTCTCTCTCTCTCTCTCTCTCTCTCTCTGTCTCTGTCTGTCTGTCTGTCTCATTCCCTCTCTCTTTTTCCCCCTTTTCTTTTCCTTTTTTCCTTCCTTTCCCCCTTCTTTTCCCGCCCTCCCTCCCTCTCCATTTTTCCTCCCTTCTTCTTTCCTCCTTTCCTGTCTCTCTCTCTTTCGGTCCCTTCCTCCCTTTCTTCCTTTTTTTCCCTTCCTTTTTCCTCCTTCCCTTCTGGTCTCACCTTTTTTTTCTCCCTCTTTGTCTGTCTGTCTGTCTGTCTGTCTCTCTATCTTCCAAACTCTCTCACTCTTTCATTCTTTTCCAATTTTCCTCCTTCCCTTCCCTCCAGTTCTCTCTGTCTCTCTGTCTTCCTTTTTCACTCCTTCTCTCTCTCTTTCAATCTATCCATCTCCTAATTTCTTTCTCAATTCTGTCTCTCTCTGTCTCTCTGTCTCTGTCTCTCTGTTTCTCTCTCTGTGTCTCTCTGTCACTCTCTCTTTCTCTCTTTTTCTTCCCTCTCCTCCCTCACTTCTGATCTCCTCACTTGTCTTTTTTTTCTTCTTTTTAGATTTGTCTATCCATTTCTATTTGCTGAACTTCCTTTTATACCTTTCTCCCCAGTGCCTTTTGTACATTTGTCTGCATTTTGTTCACTTCTCTCTAGCTCTGCATCCAAAACTTCCAAACTCTTTTCTTTTTGCCTCAAGAACTTGCTTTGTCAATCTGGATTGCTTGCTTTCCCTTTGTAACTTGGTTCTAGTGGTTATTGCAAGTTATGGTTTCAAAAAGATGTTAGAAATTTTCAAGTCGGGGCAGCTAGGTGGCGCAGTGGTTAGGGCACCAGCCCTGAAGTCGGGAGGACCTGAGTTCAGATCTGGTCTCAGACACTTCCTAGCTGTGTGACCCTGGGCAAGTCACTTAGCCCCAATTGCCTCAGCAAAAAGAAAAAAAAAAGAAATTTTCAAGTTACTAGGAGTACCTGGTCAAGGCATATGTATAGGCTATTAACAGTGGAGTTGGAGGTGGGAGGTGGAAGTGAAGAGCAGCTTTTTGGATTGATCAAATCAGAGATCACATTAATTATTATTATTTTTACACTAGCCAGTTCTGTCTGAATGGGGATTGCTCTTGTATAAAAACCCTCAGAGAAAAATAACAAAGATATGCTGACTCTGCTTTTCTGTAGAACTCTGGAGCACTTTTATTCAAAACTCAATGGACTGTTAGAGAGAGTTTTTTAAAAATATGATTCCTATTTAGGAGGTCTTATACTTTATTCCTGTGACAAAAATAATTCTTTCTTCCCTTAAGTTAGTAGACCCTCTACTTGACTTATTCATGGAAAATCAAAATCACAGAGACTCCTTTTTCACAATAGCTAGACTTTCTCTGATAACAAAATGGGCTAAAATTATTTTAAAATTCATACAACAAATATTTATTAGCTGTTAGATATGTGCTGGGCACTTATCTTCTTAAGTCCTAAAACTCTCCCCATTTTAATTCAGTGAGTCTTCATTTTGCCAAAGCAATTTTCTGATACTATATAGGTCAAAGAGCTCTAGATTCCCTACTAAATCCAGAATGAAATTATAAACCCCTCTTTTTGGCAGTTAAAGTTCTTAATAATCTGAACCCCTTCTATTACATAAATTTAGGGTGCTTAATTAAACTCCCATCCACATGATGATTAGTTTAGAGCCACAGAGAATAACTAGTTTAGGTGTCTTCTCAAACCCCCATCCCCATCATCTGAATTCCATCTGGAATTCCCCCCTCCCTTATCAATTAACCAATGAACTCTACTTATCTTTTTTTTTTTTTTTTTGCTGAGGCAATTGGGGTTAAGTGACTTGCCCAGGGTCACACAGCTGTTTCGTGTCTGAGACCAGATTTGAACTCAGGTCCTCCTGACTTCAGGGCTGGTGCTCTATCCACTGCGCCACCTAGCTGCCCCCCTTTTTTTTCTACTTATTTTTTACAATAGGAGATTGATGGGAGCAGCTAGTGGTACAGTGGGTAGAGTATGAGCTGAAATCTGACCTCTGACACTTAACACTTCCTAGCTGTGTGATCCTGGGCAAGTCACTTAACCCCAATTGCCTCAGCTAAAACAAAAATAAATAAATAAATAAAATTTAAAAATGGGATATTGATGAAAAAGATATAGCAATAATCAAAGTATAGATACATCCTTCAAATTCTCCCTTCTATTATTTCAATCTCTGTGGAGACTAGGCTTCAGTTTAAGGTTACAAACAATACTACTGAGTTCACTTCCAGGTGCAACAGAGCCAATGGACAACATGCTCCCTTAGGAATAGACTAATAGAAGGGAAAACAGAAGAATTAAGGGAAAGGTGTAAAAAAGGGGGTGGGGCTTTAAAGGGAAAGGATTGTTTGAGGGAAGTGGTTATCAAAAGCAATTTTGGGAGGAGGGAAAGGGGATAGGAAAGAGAAAACTATAAGCTAGGGTAAATAAGATGGCAGAAAATACAGAATTAGTTATTTTAACTGTGAATGTGAATGGAATGAACTCTCCCAAAAAGTGGAAGCAGATAGCTGACTGGATTAAAAACCAGAATCCAACAATATGTTGTATACAAGAAACACAACTAAAGCATAGAGACACATACAGGGTGAAGGTAAAAGGCTGGAGCACAATCTATTATGCTTCAGGTGAACAAAAAAAAGCAGGGGTAGCAATCCTGATCTCAGACCAAATAAAAGCAATGATAGACCTAATTAAAAGAGACAAAGAAGGAAATTATATCTTACTAAAGGGTACAATAGACAATGAAGCAATATTAATACTAAACATATATGCACCAAGTGGTATAGCATGGAAATTCCTAGAGGAAAAGTTCAGAGAGATGCAAGAAGAAATAGACAGCAAAACTATAATAGTGGGGGATCTCAACCTCCCTCTCTCAGAACTTGATAAATCAAACCACAAAATAAATAAGAAAGAAGTTAAGGAGGTAAACAAAATGTTAGAAAAGTTAGGTATGATAAATCTTTGAAGGAAATTAAATGGAGACAGAAAGGAGTTTACTTTTTTCTCAGCAGTTCATGGAACTTATACAAAAATTGACCATGTGTTAGGACACAAGAACCTCAAAATCAAATGCAGGAAGGCAGAAATAGTAAATGTATTTTTTTTTCAGATCATGATGGAATAAAAATCGCATGCAATATAAGGCCAAGAGAAAATAGATCAAAAAGCAATTAGAAACTAAATAATTTCATCCTAAAGAATGAATGGGTGAAACAGCAAATTACAGACACAATTACTAATTTCATCCAAGAGAATGACAATAATGAGACAACATACCAAAATTTGTGGGATACAGCCAAAGTGGTAATAAGGGGAAATTTTATATCTCTAGATGCTTATTTGCATAAAATAGAGAAAGAGAAAATCAATGAATTGGGCTTGCAACTAAAAAAGCTAGAGAAAGAACAAATTAAAAACCCCCAATTAAATACCAAACTTGAAATCCTAAAAATAAAAGGAGAGATTAATAAAATTAAAAGTAAAAAAACTATTGAACTAATAAATAAAACTAAAAGTTGGTTTTATGAAAAAACAAAAAAAAATAGGTAAACCTCTAGTTAATTTGATTAGAAAAAAGAAAGAGGAAAATCAAATTGTTAGTCTCAAAAATGAAAAGGGAGAACTTTCCACCAATGAAGAGGAAATTAGAGCAATAATCAGGAGTTATTTTGCCCAACTGTATGCCAATAAATTTGATAACCTAAGTGAAATGGAGGAATATCTACAAAAATATAGATTGCCTAGATTAACAGAAGAGGAAATAAATTACTTAAATAGTCCTATTTTAGAAAAAGAAATAGAACAAGTCATTAATCAACTCCCTAAGAAAAAATCCCCAGGACCAGATGGATTTACATGTGAATTCTACCAAACATTTAAAGGACAATTAACTCCAATATTATATAAAGTATTTGAAAAAATAGGGAATGAAGGACTCCTACCAAATTCCTTTTATGACACAGACATGGTACTGATACCTAAACAAGGTAAAACAAAAACAGAGAAAGAAAATTATAGACCAATCTCCCTAATGAATATTGATGCAAAAATCTTAAATAAAATATTAGCAAAGAGATTACAGAAAATCATTCCCAGAATAATACGCCATGACCAAGTAGGATTTATACCAGGAATGCAGGGATGGTTCAATATTAGGAAAACTATTAACATAATTGACTATATCAATAACCAAATTAACAAGAAACATATGATAATCTCAATAGATGCAGAAAGAGCATTTGATAAAATCCAAAATCCATTCCTATTAAAAACACTAGAGAGAATAGGAATTAATGGACTTTTCCTTAAAATAGTCAGTAGCATCTATTTAAAACCATTAGCTAGCTATTAAGTTAAAAAGTTTTTATACAAACAGAACCAAAACCAATGCAGTCAAGATTAGGAGGGAAGCAATAAATTGGGAAATCATCTTTACATTTAAGGGTTCTGATAAAGGTCTCATCTCTAAAACATATAGAGAATTGTCTCATATTTATAAAAATTCAAGCCATTCTCCAATCAATAAATGGTCAAAGGATATGAACAGACAATTTTCAGAGGATGAAATTAAAACTATTTGTAGTCACAGGAAAAGGTCCTCCAAATCACTATTGATCAGAGAAATGCAAATCAAGACAACCCTGAGGTACCACTACACACCTGTCAGATTGGCTAAAATGACAGGAAAAGTTAATGATGAATGTTGGAGGGGATGTGGGAAGGCTGGGACACTCATGCATTGTTGGTGGAGCTATGAACGGATACAGCTATTCTGGAGAGCAATTTGGAACTATGCTCAAAAAGTTATCAAACTGTGCATACCCTTTGACCCAGCAGCATTTCTATTGGGCTTATATCCTAAAGAAATCATAAAGGAAGGAAAGGGCCCCACATGTGCAAGAATGTTTGTGGCAGCCCTTTTTGTAGTAGCTAGAAACTGGAAACTGAATAGATGCCCTTCAATTGGAGAATGGCTGAACAAATTATGGTATATGAATATTATGGAATATTATTGCTCTGTAAGAAATGACCAGCAGGACGATTTCAGAGAAGCCTGGAGAGACTTGCATGAACTGATGCTGAGTGAAATCAGCAGAACCAGGAGAACATTATACACAGCAACAAGACCATATGATGATCAATTCTGATGGACATGGTTCTCTTCAACAATGATGTGATTCAAACCAGTTCCTATTGTTCATACACCCAGAGAGAGGCCTGAGGGAACTGAGTGTGAATCACAACACAGCATTTTAATGCTTTCTGTGAATATTTCCATGCATTTTGTTTTCCTTCTTAGGTTGTTTTTTTTTTTTCTCCCTTTCTAGATCTGATGTTTCTTGTGCAGTAAGATAACTGTATAGATATGTATACATATATTGGATTTGTCATATAATTTAACATATTTAGCATGTATTAGATTACCTGTCCTCTAGGGGTAGGGGGGGAAGGAGGGGAAAAGCTTGGAACAAAAAAAAAGGTTTTGCAAAGGTCAATATAGAAAAATTACTCATATGTTTTGTAGATAAAAAGCTTTTTATAATAATAAAAAATAAAATAACATGCTCCCTTAAAACAAAAGAAAACAAAACAAAAACCCATGGTATCTCACCTGTTGAGTAAATCCACTGCTGGAATGAATGAAGCAGGGTGGGGTCCTTCATGGTCTTAGCCACTGAATCTCTATAGTTTTTTTGACCTTTTGTTTCACAAGTTTCTTTATCAAAAAAGAAAGAAAATAAAATAGGAAGCAATATAATCTCATATTACAATTGTCTAAGCAGCTATGCACTCACTAGACCCCCAACTTCCTATCCAGAACTCAGGGAGTTATTTTAACATCTTGTGATCAGCAGAAAAGAAGGGGAAAGTGTCTTCTCTCTCTCTTTTTTACAAAATAGATAAATATTTATCATTGCTTGTTGTTATTGTTCAGTTGTCCCTGATCCTTTGTAACTCCATTTGTGGTTTTCTTGGCAAAGATACTGGGGTAGTCTGATGTTTACTTTTCCAGTTCATTTTACAGATAAATAAATTGAGGCAAACAGGGTTAAGTGACTTACTCAGGATCACATAGTTTGTGTCTGAATCTGGACTTGAACTCTAGCTTTTTTGTCTCTAGGTCCAATGCTTTATCAACTGTGCCATCTAGCTGTCTGTTGCCCTAAAAATCCATAAATTTTTTCCTGGCATTCCTCTCTTTTCATCCCCTACTTCCAAATAGACACCACACATATGACAAATAATATTTTTTACAGAGAAAAGCTAGATGGAACTAATCAATACATTGAACAAATATCTATAATTATATACAAGGTACCAAACTTGTTACTGTCCCATATTTGGAGAAGAGTGGAAAATATCCCCAGAACTTAGTAGAGTGTCTCATATATGGAAAGCATTTAATAAATGCTTGTTAAATTCTTCCTCATTTTCTTTTCTTTCTTTAAGATTTATTCAGGTACTACCTTCTGCCTGAAATCTTTCCTGATGTTTCCAACTACTAGTTCTTTTTCTTTTTTAAGTATATATATATTTTTAATTAAAGCTTTTTATTTACAATACATATGTATGGGTAATTTTTCAACATTGACTTTTGCAAAGCTTTCTGTTACAAATTTTTCCCTCCTATCCCTCCCCCTCCTTCCCTAGATGGCAGGGTAGTCCAATACATGTTAAATATGTTAAAATATGTGATAAATCCAATATATGTATACAAGTTTATATAGTTATCTTCCTGCATAAGAAAAATTGGATCTAGAAAGAAAAAAAAAACCTGAGAAGGAAAACAAAATGCAAGCAAACATTAACATAAAGCATGAAAATGCTGTGTTGTGGTCCATACTCAGATCCCACAGGCCTCTCTCTGGATCTATATGGTTTTCTTCATCACTGAAAAATTGGAACTAGTTTGAATCATCTCATTGTTGAAGAGAACCATGTCCATCAGAATTGATCATCACATAGTCTTGTTGCCATGTATAATGATCTCCTGCTTCTGCTTATTTCACTTAACATCAGTTCATGTAGGTCTCTCCAAGCCTTTCTGAAATCATCTTGTTTGTTGTTTCTTAGAACAATAATATTCCATAACATTCATATACCATAGTTTATTCAGCCATTCTCCAATTGATGGGCATCCTTTCAGTTTCCAGTTTCTTGTCACTACAAAAAGGGCTGCCAGAAATATTTTTGCACATGTGGGTCCCTTTCACTTCTTTAAGATCTTTTGGATATAGGCCCAGTAGAAACACTGCTGAGTCAAAGGGTATGAACAGTTTGATAACTTTTTTGAGCATAGTTCCAAATTGCTCTCCAGAATGGTTGGATCCATTCAGAATTCCACCAACAATGTATCAGTGTCCCAGTTTTCCCACATCCCCTTCAACATTCATCATTATCTTTTCCTGTCATTTTAGCCAATCTGACAGGTGTGTGGTGGTATCTCAGAGCTGTCTTAATTTGCATTTCTCTGATCAATAGTGATTTGGAGCTCCTTTTCATATGACTAGAAATAGTTTCAATTTTTTCATCTGAAAATTGTCTGTTCATATCCTTTGACCATTTATCAGTTGGAGAATGGCTTGAATTCTTATAAATTTGAATTAATTCTCTATATATTTAAGAAATGAAGCCTTTATCAAAATCTTTGAATGTTAAAATGTTTTCCCAATTTATTGCTTCCCTTCTAATCTTGTCTGCATTCATTTTGATTGTACAAAAACTTTTTAACTTAATATAATCAAAACTATCTATTTTGTGATCAATAATGATTTCTAGTTGTTCTTTAGTCACAAATTCCTTCCTCCTCCACAGATTTCAGGGTAAATTATCATATGTTCTTCTAATTTGTTTATAATATTATTATTTATGTCTAGGTCATATCTATTTCAACTTTATCTTGGTATATGGTGTTAGGTGTGGGTCAATGCCTACTTTCTGCCATACTAGTTTCCAATTTTCCCAGCAGTTTTTGTCAAATGGTAAGTTCTTATAATAATCTTAAATAGTGGGTTTGTCAAATACTAGATTACTATAATCATTGACTATTTTGTCCTGTGAACCTAACCTATTCCACTAATCAACTATTCTGTTTCTTAGCCAGTACCAAATGATTTTGATCACTGCTACTTTATAATATAGTTTTAGAACTGGTACAGCTAGGCCACCTTCATTTGCTTTTCTTTTTTTTCCCATTAATTCCCTTGAAATTCTTTACCTTTTGTTTGTCCACTAAATTTTGTTGTAATTTTTTCTAAGTCAGTAAAAAAGTTTCGTGAGAGTTTGATTGGTATAGCACTAAATAAATAGATTAGCTTAGGTAGTATTGTCATCTTTATTATATTCACTTGTCCTATCCAAGAGCATTTTATATTTTTTCAATTGTTTAGATATGACTTTATTTGTGTGGAAAGTGTTTTGTAGTTTTGCTTATATAATTCCTGGCTTTTCCTTAGCAGATAGATTACCAAATATTTTATACTATTGACAGTCATTTTAAATGGAATTTCTCTTTATATCTCTTGCTGTTGGATTTTGTTAGTGATGTATAAAAATGTTGATGATTTATGTGGATTTATTTTGTATCCTGCAATTTTGCTAAAGGTGTGGATTATTTCTAATAGTTTTTTGGTTGATTCTCTAGGGTTCTCTAGATATACCATCATATCATCTGCCATTACCTATTTTGATTCCTTTAATCTCTTTTTCTTTTCTTATTGCCAAAGCTAACATTTCAAATACAATATTAAATAGTAATGGTGAGAGTGGGCAACCTTGTTTCACCTCTGATCTTATTGGGAATGGTTCTACTTTATCACCATTACATATGATGCTAGCTGATGGTTTTAAATAGATGCTATTGATTATTTTAAGGAAAAGTCCATTTATTCCTTTACTCTCTAGTATTTTTTAATAGGAATGGATGTTGGATTTTATCAAATGCTTTTTCTGCACCTATTGTATTTTTCCTACCCCTTTTCCACTCTCTTAAGACCACCAAAACAAAACAAAATCACATATAAGTTTTCTTATAAGTAAGACACACATATAAGTGTGTCTCTTTGTGACCTTTGAAATCATTATGATTAAAAAGGGGAATTTTTACTTATTCTCCCTATTAGATTGTAATCATCATCTAACCCTTTATAATTATTCAAATTTATTTATCTTTTTAGTTTTATCTTAACTCCTGTGTTTACATTTAAGAATTTTCACTCAGCTCTGCTTTGCTCATTAGAGATACTTAGAAGGCTCTTGCTGCATTAGAGATAGATTTTCCCTACTCAGAATTATATTCAGTCTTTCAGGATAAATTATTATTGCTTGTAAGTCTTTATATTTTGACCTTTGAAATGCCATATGTTATGTTTATTTTTAGAGGACATATTTGGGCAAAATACTTTAGAATGAATCCTTTATTTTTTCTTCATTGGTTTTTAATTTGAATTTTTCATTTTTGTTATTAATTGTATTTTTTAAATTTTCACCAGTTTATCTATATCTGTTTTTATGTTTTCTAAATCTGAATTTTTTATTAATTTGATATTTTTGATTTTAAATTTTATTTCTCTCTTCTCTGATTTTCAGAATTTCTATTTATATATATACATATATTTTTATATATCATGAAGGTTTTTTTATTGTTTATTGACTTTCCTATTATTTTTAGTTACATGACTAATTAATCTATCCTTTCTCTATTTTTTTTTTGATAAAAGTGTTTTGAAAGAGAAAATTTCTTCTACTTTGCCTGCTTCTCAAAAGATTTTATATCTCTCAATTGTCTCGTTACAATTTTTGAATGAAATTATCTATTTTTAATTGCTTTTAAATAGCATTTTAGTTTTTTACCAATTACATGTCAAAATAATTTTAGTATTCATTTTAATAATATCTTTTTATTTTCAAATTATATGCAAAGATAATTTTTATCATTCACCTTTGCAAAATGTTGTCTTCCAAATTTTTCTCTCTCCCTTCCCCCCACTCCCTCCCCTAACAGCAAGAAATTAATATATGCTAAACATGTGCAATGTTTCTATACATATTTCCACAATTATCATGCTGCACAAGAAAAATCAGATCAAAAAGGAAAAAATGAAAAAGAAAACAAAAAGCAAGCAAACAACAAAAAGGTGAAAATTCTATGTTGTGATCCACATTCAGTCCCCATAGTCTTCTTTCTGAATCTAGATGGCTCTTTTTATTGGAAATCTATTGGAATTGGCCTAAATCATCTCATGGTTGAAAAGAGCCACTTTCATCAGAATTGATCAATGAATATTCTTGTTGCTATGTACAATATTCTCTTGGTTCTGCTCACTTCACTCAGCATCAGTTCATGCAAGTCTCTCCAGCTCTTTCTGAAGTCATCCTGCTGATTGTTTCTTACAGAACAATAATATTCCATCACATTCATATACCATAACTCATTCAGCCATTCCCCAATTGATGAGCATCCACTCAGTTTTCAATTACTTGACACTACAAAAAGGACTTCCACAAACATTTTTGCACATGTGGGTGTTTTCCCTCTTTTTATGATCTCTTTGTGATACAGGCCCAGGAGACACTGCTGGATTAAAGTGTATACACAGTTGATAGCCCTTTGGGCTTCGTTCCAAATTGATCTTCAGAATGGTTGGATCAGTTCACAACTCCACCAACAGCATATTCATGTCCCAATGTTCCCACTTCCTCTCCAACATCTATCACTTTCCTTTTTGTATAGTAACCAATTGATAGGTATGAGTGATATCTCAGAATTGTTTTAATTTTCATTTTTCTAATCAAAATTGATTTAGAACACTTCTTTATATGCCTATAGATAGTTTTTATTTCTTCATCTGAAAACTGCAAATTCATATCCTTTAATCATTTGTTAATTGAGGAATGGCTTGTATTCTTATAAATTTGAGTTAGTTCTATATATATTGAAGTCTTTATCAGAGACAACTGATTGTTTGTAAAAATTGTTTGCCAGCATTCTGCTTTCCTTCTAATCTTGGCTGCATTGGTTCTGTTTGAGCAAAAGATTTTAATTTAATACAATCAAAATTATCTATTTTGCATTTCATAATGGCCTCTATTTCTTTTTTGTCCATTGGTCTGTAATTCACTTAACTTCTTCAAGAATATGGATGCTATACCACTTGATGCATATGTATATATTTAGTATCGATATTACTTCATTGTCTATGGTATGTTTAGCAAGATGTGATTTCCTTTCTCATCTCTTAATTCGGTCTATTATTGCTTTTGCTTTCTTTGAGATCAGTATTGCTATTCCTGCTTGTTTTCTTAAACTTCAACTGAAGCATAAGTGTTTATGCTCCAGATCATTGTTTCTGTGTATATCTCTCTGCTTATGTGTGTTTCTTGTAAATAACATATTGTAGGATTCTAGGTTTTAATTCATTCTGCTGATTCTGTTTTATGGGAGAATTCATCCCATTCTCATTCACAGTTATAATTACTTATTCTATGTTTTCCTTTATCCTATTTTTCTATTTCCCCTCTCTCTTTTTACCTTTCCCTCACCCACAGTATTTTCCTTCTGTCTACTCCCTTTCCCAGTTTGCCCCCTTTTTGTCTGTCTCTCAAAGCCCCTTTACTTAATTTCTTCTCCTACTTTCTAACTGGAAAAGATAGATTTCTATATTCAACTAATTGAATATATTATTCCCTCTTTGAGACAGTACTAATGAGAGCAAGGTTTAATTGATGCCCATTTTCTACCTTCCCATCTCTCTTTCCCTTATAATAGTTTTTTTTTGAATCTCACCACGTGAAATAATTCTATCTCTCCCTTCCTTCTGCCTCTGCATTCTCCTATTTCTCATCACTTAATTATTTGTTTGTCATTTCCTCAAATTCACCTTATGTACATACTCTCTGTCTATATCTACACTATTAATAGTACAATTTTTAAGAATCACAAGTAGGGATATAAATAGTTCAGCTCCATTGAATCCCTTATATTTTCTTTTCTTTTTTTTTTTAAATCTTGGGTCTTGATATTAGTGATAAATTTTGGGGAATCCAATTCTGATCTTCTCTTTATGAAAGCTTGAAATCCTTCTATTTCATTGAATAACCATTTTTTTTCCGTTGAAGTATTATGTTTAATTAGGTGGGTGATTTTTCCTTGCAGGCCTAGCTCCTTTGCCTTCTGGAATATCATATTCCATGATTCCTGATCCTTTAATATTGTAGTTGCTAAGACCTATTTAATTCTCAAAATAGCTCCCTGATATTCAAATCTATTTTTTTCTTGACCTGATAGTTTGGTTATATAATGTTAATTGGAATTTGTATTTTGGGATATCTTTCCTGAGGTGATCAGTGGATTCTTTCAACACCTATTTTATCTTCTGGCTCCAGTATATCAGAACAGTTTTTCTTAATAATTTCTTGAAAGATGCTGTCCAGGTCCTCCTTTGGATTATGGCTTTCAGTAGTCCAGTAATTTTGACCTTGTTTCTCCTGGATCTATTTTCCATGTCAGTTGTTTTTCCAATGAGGTATTTTATATTTTCTTCTACTTTTTTCATTCTCTTAAATTTGATTGATTCTTGATATGTCATAGTCATTAGCTTACATTTACCCAATTCTAACTTTTAAGTAGTTGCTTCCTCAGTTTTTGTATTTCCCTTTTCCATTTGACCAATTCTACATTTTAAGCAGTTGTTTTCTTTTTTTCAAGATCCTTTCCAAATTCTCCCCTCCAAATTCTTTTATATCACTTTCATTTATTTTTCCACTTTTTCTTCTCCTTGAGCTCTCTGATGAGTTTTTTTTTTTGGGGGGGGGGGGCTTGAGACCACTTTTAGGAATTTTTGGAGTTTTTTTCCATAGGTGATTTGGCATTATTTGTGCTCTATTGAGCTTGTATCTTAATCTTCACTGTCACCATAGTAACCTTTTTGGATCAGATTTTTTCATTGTTGCTTTTTTGCTCATCTTTTTTGTACTTTTTCCTTTCTTAAATAACGTATGCTCCCAGAGTGGAAGAGGCATTGTCTCAGGCTTCTTGTGCCAAGGCTACAGGCCCAGGTTGTACTTCCATGGTCTTGAGGCTCATGGGGTACCCTTATATCTAGTGCTGTGCTAAGGTGATAGGATGGGTAGAGCTGGCTCTGCTGGAGTCCATGAGAGTCTGGTAGTTTATGTGGTATTGAGCTAGGATCCTAGTGCTGAAGCCAGTGGGGTGTTTCTGCATTTTCAACAGGGCTACACTGAAGTGTGTGGAAGCTGGAGGCTCCTTGTTTGTCTGGAGCTATGCTGAATCATGTAGAGGGCTGGTGATGGCAAGTGCTTGTTTGCTTAGATACCCATAAGGTTTGCTCTACCTATTTGCCCAGGGCTATGCTGAAACACTTGAAGGTCTGATTATGAGAGTTTGCCTGTTTCTCTGGAGCTTCTCTGAAACACTCTGAAGCACATGGTAGTTCTTGGAGCTGAAGTCTGTTAGTTGCTCTGGCTATGCTAAGGCATGGGGGGGAAGATGAGGTGGGTTTTGTGGTGTAGACATTTATCTGCTCTACCACACTAAGATTCAGGATATCCTAGGGTTTGCTGAAGTGCAGCTTCCAGATGGCTTTCTTAGATACTTCAGGTCCTTGGCTGTGTTCCCCTTTTGCCTGAATGAGATAGATCTTTCTTAATGATCTTCATGGTATCTTGGGCTAAAAGATTATTTCATCCTGACTTTTTGCTGGTTCTGATTTGTTGTTTGATTCATATAATTTTTTCAAAAGATTTTAATTCATTTTAATTTTTATTGTATTGTGACTGGTAATACTTTATTTAATTTTTTTGCATTTGTTTATAACTATTTTTTCTCAATTGGAGAATAGTTTTGTTCCTATGTGTCTATTAATTCTGTGCTTATATACACATACATTCACATACATAGATATTTGATATTCAAATATCTATCTGTCTGTTTTTGTGTTTACATATCAAAACTTTATCAGAAAAATTTGATGCGAAGTTTTTTTTTTTTCTACTTGATTGCCTTTTCCTTCTTATTCTAGGTGCATGAATGTTTGTTCAGAAACTTTTTAGTTTAATGTGATTGAAATTAATTATTTTATCTTTTGTGAGTGCCTCTTTGGAGCAGTTACATAGTACAGTGAATAGAGTACTAGGCTTGGAATCAGGAAGACTCATGTTTCTGAGTTCAAATCTAGTTACAGATACTTAATGGGTGTTTGGGCAAGCTATTTAAAGCAGTTTGCCTCAGTTCTTCATCTGCAAAATGAGCTGGAGAAGGAAATGGCAAACCACTCTAGTATCTTTGCAAAGAAACCTCTAAATAGGGTGAAGAAGAGTTGGACATGCCTAAACAACAAAATGTTTTTTTTTTGTCTTTTTATTAAGAATATAGTGTATTCTTACTATAGTTGTGGAACATATAAGGTGTTTCTCTTCTAATTTTTTATGGTATGATCTGTAATATTCAAGTTACATATCCATTTTCAATTTAATGTGAAATATGGTATAACATTCTGGTCTAAATCTAATTTCTGTTGGATTACTTTCCGGTTTTCCCAGCAGTTTTTTGAAAAAAAAAATAATGTAGCCCTTTTCTAAATAATTTATATTTCTCACTTTGTCAAATACAGAATAACTAATTCCATAGTTTCTGATTTTATTTTATCTAGTCATTTCATGAATCTGCTCTAAGTTTAAACTGATACCAGATGTTTTGGATGACTATTGAATTATAATATACTTTGAGGTCTAGAAATAAAAATTCTCCTTTAGCCCCTATCTCTTTCCATTGTTTCCCTTCATATTCTACATCTTCTGTTTGTTTGTTTTTTTTCAAATTAATTGTGTTATTCTTTTTTCAAGTTCTATAAAGTATCTCTTTGGTAATTTGATTGGTATATCATTAAAACTGTAAATTAATTTTGGTACTATTACAAGTTTTACATATTGACATAACCCATCCGTGAACACATTTAAGTTGTTTTTCAATATAAGAAACATTTTGCAATTGAGCCTGTACAACTATTTTATGTGCTTTGGTAGCTTAATCCCCAGGCATTTATTTGGAATGGAATTTCTCTTTTCATTTTTGCCGCTTAGAATTTGTTACTTTGTATAGATACTGATTTTTGAGAGTTTATTTTGTATCTTGTATCTTTCTTGAGCTATTGTCTTAATAAATTTGCTTATTCTATAGGAATTTTGTAAGTAAACTACCATGCAATCTGCAGGTCTATATACTTTAATCTCCTTATTAATTGTCTTTAAACCTTTTATTTTTTGCAAATAATAGAGAAGAGAGTGAGCATTCTTGTTTTATCCCTATATTTATTGAGAAAGTTCCTGGTATACCCACATTCTATGATACAGATTGTTTTAAATAGGCATTTTTATCATAAAAATTCATTTCTAAATATATTTTGCAGGATTTTGAACATAAGTATGTATTGTACTTTATCAAGTACTTTTTCTATGTTTAATAAGATATGGTTTGGGATATTTTAATGAGATATGGTTTGGGATATTTTTATTTTTTAATATTCCTTTTGTTTTTTAGTACTTAAGCAATTGTGTTGATTATTTTCCTAGGGTCAAACCATCCTTGCCTTTCTTGTACAAATTGAATTTGGTCATGAATGAAGGATTTCTAGGGAAAATTACTGTAGTCTATTTGTAAAAACTTTATTTTATCATTCTTGAATTGATATTCCTTAATGATATAGCCTATAACTATTCTTTTGTGCTTTTTTCCTTTCCTGGCCTGGGTTTTGAGATTATATTTTTCTCATAAAATAAGTCTGGTATGGTGATTTCTTTTTCAATTTTAAGAATAATTTGTATAGGATTGGTATTTCTTTTTCAATTTTAAGAATAATTTGTATAAGATTGGTAGTAATTGTTCTTTAAAAGTCTGATAAAATTCTTCTATGAATCTGTCAGCATCAAGAGTTTTTTTAACTGACTGTCCTTACAACTAATTATACTTCTTTCCTCCCCACTCCCATTGCTTTCTTAAGATTTCTCATTCATCTTCTGTTAGTTTGGATATTTTATATTTTTGAAGATATTCCCATATTTCTTTTCTATTTTTATCAGAATATAAATAACTGTGCTTAAAAGATTCTGATCATTTTATTTTTTTCAGTGCTTAGTAGGTTCTGATCATGTTACTGCTTCAGGTTTTGCTATGATTTAATCTTATTTGTTTTCTATCATGTTGATTTGATTTTTTGCTTTCTTGTTTTTAACCAATTGGGTAAAGGTTTATAAGTTTGTCTTTTAAAAGAACCAATTTTAAGTTTTACTTATTTTTGGTATATTTAGGAGTTTTTTCTAGTTTCTCTATTTTTTTTTATTTTTAATGTCTCCTTTTTGTGCTTGTTTAAGTTTAATTACTTCTTTAGTTTTCTAAATTTTTAAATTAATATTGAATTCATTAATTTTCTTTTTTTTCTATTTTGTTAATGTATCCTTGTGGGGATCTTATTTTGATCCTGTGTACTGCTTTTAGTTGGATCCCAGAAATTTTATTATGTTTTTTCATCATTTTATTTTTTACAATATTATTAATTGATTTGTTATTTATTATTTCATCATTTAGAATTTCACTATTGAGTCTTCATTTAAATCTTGTATCTTTTGTTTGTGCTCCCTGAACTGCATCCTCTTTTTATTGCACTGTGTTCTGTAAGGATGTTACTATTTCTATTTTTCACTATTATTATTTTTAATTTACTATTACTTTTTTTATATTTGCTTATAATATCTCTGTGCTCAAAACTGTAAACTAATGATGTGTCCACCAGTTTGGGAATGACTAAGAAAAATGTGGCATATGAATTGTTGTGCCAAATGAAATGGACAGTTTCTAAGGAAATTGGGGAAATTGATGAGCCAATGTAGAATGAAGAATAATTTGCAGAACAATTTATAAAATAACAAAATTATAGAGAAAAAATGTAATGAAAAATTATGAGTCTGAAAGACTTAAAATAAAATAGGCTATCCAACTTCTGTTAGTGAGGTGACAGGCTTAAAAAAAGCAGAATTGAGAAAGACATTTTTGGACAGGTCAATGTGGAAATTTGTTTTGCTGCATTATGATTATATTTTATGAGGGTTTTGGTTTTATTTTTATCATTTAATTGAGGGTAGTCCTAAGAAGCAAACATAATAAATGCTTGTAAAAACAAATAAGAAAGAAAAAAAAAGAAATGAAAGGAAATACCAGTGACAATGTTGGGATTCTGAACAATTTCTCAAGCCTGAAGATTTTTTGACCAGCTATTACTGTTATAATTAAAGCTTGAAAAAAATCCAAGAATTAAAAAAAAAAGAGACAAAGATTCCATTATAGTTAAAATGAGTGAAACCAAATTATTATTAACAAAAAAGCAGGGGTAGAGATCATGATTTCAAATAAGGCAAGAATGAAAATAGATGTGTTGAATAGAGATAAACAAGGAAATGATATTTGCTTTAAAATATACAATTAAGCAATACTAATATATAGTAATGCAATAATAATATAACACTGGAGTCACAAGTTCTTATATTAATATATTTGGCTCTGTATGTATGTTACATATATAACATCTATGTAATCAAAGAAAAGGTTAAAGTTACAGAGAATATTGACAATAAATCTATAATGGTTGGGGACCTCAATTTACTTGTTTCAATCTGAAATACAAACAAAACAAAGAGAAAAAAGTCAAGGACCAGAAAATAAATTTACTTATTCATTAATCTATTTATCCATTTATTTTTGTTAATTTTCTATCTATCTATCTATCTATCTATCTATCTATCTATCTATCTATCTATCTATCTATCTATCTATCTATCTATCTATTTATCTGTCTGTCTGTCTGTCTGTCTGGTCTGTCTGTCTGTCTATCTATCTATCTGTTTGTCTAGGTCCTCCTGAGTTGTCCATACTGTAAACTGATAGAGGGCTTGGTCCTGGGAAGGAACTTTGAAGTATCCTATTTCAGAGCTAGTGCCAGTTTTCCCTTCCTTAAACAACATGATGGCTTTCACTCTTAGAAGCTCACCATGTTAATGCTGAACTTAGGATGAATATCCTCATTACAGCCCCCTGTAATTCAGAACTTCTAAACTCAAAAGGTCCACCAGTCCCAGCCTCCACAGTAACTGGATCTAGAGACATTCATCACCACACTGAGCCAAAATAGAATTTTAGAAAATTTATAAATAATAATTATCTACAATTACTGAAAGGAAATAGAAAGGAGTATAAATATTTCTTAGCTATGCATGACACATACAAAAATCCACAATGTGGATTTAGGATGGGGGTGGAGATAAAATGGTAGTGATAGATAAGAAGTCTTGTGGTGAGCGACCCTCCACAAATTCCTCTAAAGAGATCTGTAAGGTGCACCCAACTGATTCCTGATGGGGAAATTTGAAAGAAGTCATAGTAAGTCATTTGTTCAGCCCATGTACCCAAACAACGAGATCATGTACACTGGGAATGGCTTTGAGACAGAAGCATTCCATATGCTCTCAGAAGAAGAAAAAAAACCCTATGCACCAGTGCACAAAAAGCTCTCAGATATGTATGAGGAATCTCAATAGATATACTAAGTATATACTGGGAGAAACACAGTTTGTCCACATTCCACCACCCATTTCCAAGTAAAGACTAAGTCCTAGTTCCCTGAGAAGGGAACTGCAAGAGGGATTATTGTCATGGGAAGAGACTTACTGGACTATATTCAGAGAAAGAAGAAAGTTCAAAAAATAACAGTAGTTCTGTGGCTCAGATTCTAGACTAGGATCCACATCCAGCATCTAAACAGTAAGAAGAGGAATAATCAAGGCAGACATCCCAGAACCAGCAGTAGTAAAAAATTCTGCCATTCTGAACCAATAAAACTTTCCAGCTGGCTGAGAGAGGTGGAGTCCAACAGCAGTTTACTCTTGCACAGAGTGAAACCAACGTCAGAAATTGATAGAGTTCAGACTAGCAGGGTAACATACAAACTTCTTTTGCATCACATTATTTGGGGAACACTAAAATCTGCCTCTACTTGAGATCCTGAAATAACACAATTCTCAAAATCCTAAGAAAGCAGCAATAAGATTAGTCTTGACCTTCCTTCTAGAAGTGTTCAGAGTACAGCCTATCATGAAGTCAGGAAGTAAACTGGAATAAGAGGCCAACAGAAAATGAACCTCTCAATAGTAAACTAGTGAAGGAACAGGAATGCTCAAGACACAAATACACAAAAAATATACACAAGCAATACCTCAGCAAAATACATGATTCAGAATAAACTCAACCATGATTCCCAGGAAAAAATGAATCAAGATCTTTTTTAAGAGTTAAAATAATTTTACAAATGGAATCATAGCATTTTAGGAGAAAAAGTGGAAAAGAAATTAGTCATGGAAGAAAGAATTGGAGAGGGAATTAACAAATTGGCATAAAAATACAAAACTTGCTCAAGTAGCAGAACATTTTTCTTGAAAATAAGCATGGGTAAAATAGAAACCAATGATTTCTTGAGTCAATGAAAAATACTGAAACACAATCAAAAGGTTGAAAAATAGAAAAGAAAAGATAAGATATAGCAAAATAACTAACAGATCAAGGAGAAGAAAATTTCTTTTTCCTTTAAAAATCACTGGACTGTCCAAATATCATGAACCTAGACATCATATTTTAAGAAATTTTAAAATGGAATCTCTTAGAACCAAAGGGCAATGTATATATAGAAAGAAAGCATCCATTGATCATCTCCTGAAATAATCCCCTAGATGAAAACTCCCAAGAACATTGTAGCCAAAGCCCATAGCTTCCAGGTCAAAGGAAAAATACTGAAGGCATCCAGAAAGAAAGAATGTCAAGGAATCATAATCAAGATCACATGTAATTGAGTAGCTACCACTATAAGGGAAAAGAGAATTTGGAATATGATATTGCAGAAAGAAAAGGATATAGTTTACAGCTAGGAAAAACATACAGCAAAATTGAATATCATGTAGTAGATATTGAAGGGAAATGGATTTTTAATGCAATAGAGAACTACTAAGCATTTTTGGTGGGAAGACAAAAGTTGTGGAGAAACACGCATGTACAATTGGATATAGGAATATATTTTTATTTAACAGGGAAATGGGAAGAAAGAGAAGGGAAAGGGGAGAACTACATGGAAGGTAGAGTAAAAGAGGGACAAGTCCTAAATAAAACAAACTCTATGGGTGTACAAATATATTGATAGCTCTTTTAGAGATGGTAAAAAATGGGAATTTGAAGGAATGTCTATAAATTGGAGAATGTTTAAGCAAGTTATGTTACATAAATGTTATGGAATGCTATTATGTTAACATTTTAATAATGCCATGACCAATCAGAATTTCAGAGGACTAATAATAAAATTCACTACTTACATGCTGAAAGGTGAAAAACTCAGAATGCAGAATAAAACTCTGTGAGTGTGTGTGTGTGTGTGTGTGTATGTGTGCGTGAGAACATATAAGATATGGCCAATGTGGGAAGCTTTTTTTGAGTAAATATACATGTTTATAATGGTTTTTTTTGTGTGCATGGTCTCAGTGGAAGTGGATGAGTATGAAGATTAAAAGGTGGATATTAGTTGATTAAAGCAAATAAATTATTCATTAAAATAATGAGTGCATTATAGCATGAGAAAGTCATGAATAAATGCTGAAAAGCATACATATTAAATATACCATTTACTGATTACAACAAAATAGAAATTCTAACAAAAATGGTTTTTGAAAAAAGGATTCAATATTCAATGTAGATTAAATAATCCAAAAAATTGGAGACTTAAAGAACATGCTATAGAAAATGAAAATAAAGAGAAATCATTCAATACTTTTGATGTTGTAAGTATAATATTAATCAGGTTATATAACTTAGTATTAGTTGGCTAGATGTAGTATACTAACAAAACAAGAGAAATGAAAACTAGAAAACAGAAAATATCATACACATCACTTTCATCCTCCAAATATATGATTATTCCTACAGGCTTTTTTTCTTTTCATATAAAGTCCTTTTTGCTTCCCTAATAATGATTAAGTTCTTAGGAGTTACATGTGTCATATTCCCATGTAAACAATTTAACCTTATTGAATCTTTCATGATTTCTTTCTCTTGTTGATCTTTTTTTGCCTTGTATTATGCCTTCTTGAGGCTTATATTTGGAATTCAGATTTTCTATTCAGATCTAGTGTTTTTATCAGGAATGCTTGAAAGTCTTCTATTATACTAAATATCCATTTTTTTTCATTGAAAGATTGTGCTTCATTCTGCTGGGTAGGTGATTCTTGGTTTTAATCTTAGTTCATTTGCCCTGCAGAATATCATATTACAAGCCCTCTGAACCTTTAATGGGTAAACTGCTAAATCTTGTGTTATCCTGATTGTGGCCACATGATATCTGAATTGTTTCTGGCTGCTTTTACCATTTTCTCTTTGACCTGGGAGCTCTTGAACTTGGCAATAATATTCCTGGGAGTTTTCATTTTGAAATCTTTTCTAAGTGGTGCTTGGCGGAGCCTTTCTATAGGGTTTTTATAAAGTTCTCTAATGAATTGTCTGGCAAGAAATGTTTTCCTCTTTGCCTATATTTATCAATTTAATTCTTTTCTTGTCTTATTCCTACAACTTATTTCTAACATTGTAGAAAATAGTAGTGGTGGTGATAATAGATATCTTTGCTTTATCTTATTGAAAAGAGTTATAGTTTATCCTTTTTACACATAATGCTGGTTCTTGGTATTAGGTAAATACTAGTTACCATGGTAAGAAAAGACCTGTTTTTTCCTATACTTTCGAGCCTTAAAAACAAACAAAAAGAAAAAGCATTGTTTTTTTCAAAAGCCTTTTCTGTAGTTAGTGATATAATCACATAATCTTTTACTATTACTGTGACATATTATGTTTATTGTTTTCCTAAAATTGAACCACTTCTGAATTCCATAAATCCAACGTGGTCATAATGTATAGTCTTTGTGATATGTTTCTGCCGTCTTTTTTTTTCCCTAATAGTTCATTTTGGGATCAATATAAATTAGGAATATGAATCTATAGTTTTCTTTCTACGTTTTGATTTTGCTAGTTTAGGTATAATGAGCATATTTACATCATAGAGAGAATTTGGGAGAATTTTTATTTTGCTTTTTATGTAATATTGGAATTAATATGTTTTTTTTAAAAGATTTTTTGAATTCACTTGTAAATCCATCTTTTTTTTTCTTTTGGAATTCATCAATGGCTTGTAAATACCTTATTTCTTGTTCTATTAGACTGAACAACTGATTTTTTGGTAAATATTCATAATTTCATTTAAGTTGTTGAAATTAACTGTGCATAATTCCACAGATTAACTTCAAAAATTTCCTTTATTTCTTTTACATTCGTTGTTCTCCTTTTTCATTCTTTAAACTGATAATTTGATTTTCTTCTTTTAAAGAAATAAAATTGTTATGGCTTATCTATTCTAAAAACAAACTTCTACTTTTATTTATTACTTCAGTGGCTTTTTTGCTTTCAAATTTGTTTTTTACATCTCTTTTGGTGTTTACTTAGAATTGTTTAATTTATTGGTTTTCTACTTTATTTAGTTTCAATCTAATTCAATTCCCTCTCCTTTTTGTTTGTATTTTCCTCTATGGATTGCTTTGGTCATATCCTAAAAATCATAGAAATTTTGGTATATGAATGTCATGGATTATTATTGTTTGGTAAGAAACGGCCAGCAGGATGATTTCAGAGAGGCCTGGAGAGACTTGCATGAACTGATGCTGAGCAAAATGAGCAGAACCAGGAGAACATTATACACTGCAACAAGACTATACGATGATCAATTCTGATGGACACGGTTCTCTTCAACAATGATGTGATTCAAACCAGTTCCTATTGTTCAGCGATGAAGATAGTCATATACATCCAGAGAGAGGCCTGAGGGAACTGAGTGTGAACCATAACACAGCATTTTAACTCTTTCTGTGAATATTTCCCTGCATTTTGTTTTCCTTCTTAGGTTGCTTTTTCCCCCCTCTCTTTCTAGATCTGATGTTTCTTGTGCAGTAAGATAACTGTATAGATGTGTATACATATACTGGATATATAATTTAACATATTTAGCATGTATTAGATTACCTGTCATCTAGAGGTGGGGGGTGCGGGGAAGGAGGGGAAAAGCTTGGAACAAAAAAAAAGTCTTGCAAAGGTCAATGTAGAAAAATCACTCATATATTTTGTAAATAAAAAGCTTTTAATAAAAAAAAGTCATAGAATGTTGAATTGTTGCTATCATTATTTTGTGGGATTTGTTTGTGGGATTATTCATTTATCCATTAATTGCTTGATTCAGTTATTAGCCAATTAATTTTAATCCTTTTCAATAGCCACTTATTGAATGTGAATTTTATTATATTGTGTTTAATAATGCTTAATATTTTTTGCTTTTTACATTTGTTTTGAGGTTTTTATTTTCTAATAAATAATATTTTTTGTAAAAATGCCACATAAAGCTAAGAAATATGCATACTCCTTCCAAACTCAATTCAATAATTTCTAGAGATCATAAAATGTAATATATTTTGTGCAAATCCCACATTTAATCTCTGTGTTAGTCTATATGTTTTTAGTGTGCTTCTTTTAAACAATACTTGTCTTCTAATAAATCTTATCTTCTTTTTTTATAGGTAAGATCACACCATTCAGATTTATAGATATGATAGTTAATTACATATTATATATCATTCTATTTTCCTTTACTCCCTCTCTTTTTGCCTCCCACCCTCTTTGCCTTTAAAAAATAAATTCACTTTTAACATTCATTTAAAATTTTTTTGACTTCTTGAGTTTTTCTCTCTCTCCTTCCCATTTTCTATCGATTAGGAAGGCAAGCAAAAAATGATCAATTATATATGTGAAATCATGCAAATTATATTTCCATATTAGCCATTTTACAAAAAAGTAAAAAAAATAATGAAAGTGAAAGAAACTATATTTTCACCTGCACTTAGACTTTGTCAATTTTCTCTCTGGAGGTAGATAGCCTTTTTCACCATAAATTCTTTGGAAATGTCTTAGATCACTATATTGTTCAGAGCAAAGTTATTCACAATTATAATATATGGCTGCTACAGGGTCAAATGTGTTTCTAGTTCTGCATCAGTTCACATAAATCTTCCCAGATTTTTCTGAAACTATCCCATTCATGACATCCTATTGTACCATCATAAAGCATAACTTGTTTAGAAAGTTCTTGATTGGATATCCCCTCAATTTCCAATTCTTTGCCTCCACAAAAAGAGCTACTATAAATATTTGTGTACACATAGGTCCTTTTCATTTTTGTTTGAGCTCTTCGTCATACAGACCTACTAATGTTACTGTTGGGTAAAAGGGTATACACAGTTTTATATCCCTTAGTGATCCAACTAGTAATCAATACCATAATTTTTCCACATTCCCTCCCACATGTCACTTTGATTTATTTATTTTTAATTTTTTTTATTATGTTAACCAATCAGATAGGTTCATGAAGTGGTTATCAGGGCATTTCTTTTGAATTTTTAAAAAATTTTTGAAACATAAGGTCCAAGTTCTTTTTTGATTATAGCTTTCAGATAGTCCACTAATTCTGAAATTATTTCTGCTCTAAATTATCACCCTATTTCAGCTCAGTATTCCTTGTAATTTCTTTTTGACATTGCCTTGTACTCTTATCTTCTCTGGGAAGAGCTGCTACAACTGCTGATTGTTACAGTCACCTGCACCCATCACTGGTGCTGCTGTGGGTGCTCTAGGCAGGTCCCAATTCTAGTGTCATAGACTTCACCTAGTGACCTAAATTGTTCTGGGCTGAAACTACCTTTTGGTAACTCTGTCACTCTAGAATTCTATTTAATGCATTATTTTAAAGATGTTTGGAGGGAAACATTGGGAGAGTCCAGTTAAATTGCTATTTGATCCTACCATCTTGACTCCAGCCCCCTCCCTCTTTAAAAAGAAGAGTTTGGTGAAATAATATGTTTAGCACCAGAGCTCTATGCCCAATCCAGTCTGCTTCTCCTTTCATGCTCTACTTCTCTTTTCTGCACCTAGAGCTTCTTATTCTTTCTGTCTTTCCTCTTATACTCCTCTTCACAATTCATTAATTCTAGAATTTTTTTGTTTATTAACAATCTCAGCCTGAATCAACCCTCCTTTTAATTCCAATTCTTTTCTCTATATTGAGTATAATGTGTTTCTATACCAAACTATTTTTGTTTTTGCATCTATGTGTTTTCTGACCTTCTTTGATCACTTCAGATGAAAATGTATTTCAAGTGACATATGTTCTTCTCATCCTTTCCTCCTAGTTTGTATAGCTTTCTCCTTGCATACCATCACTGTGAGATAATAAATTCCTCACTCTTTCATTTTTTTCTTTCTTCTTTTAATATCATCAAAATTTACTGTAACATTCCCAGGTTCTCTGTTCCACTCTAAGATTTGGAGTAATTTTGCCCAGACTCTGGCTCACCTGAGCTGGATCTACCATTACTCACAGTCAGCCCCACTGTCTAGCTGCAAGTCTTCTCTCAGTCCACACTGGGTTCTCAACTCAATCTTCGTATGAATGTGATGTCATTTTTTTCTGGTTCTTATTCCTTTTTCCTTTACAGTACTAGAATATACTCAATCTTTGCTGGATTTTCAATCACCTTGTAACTCTAGGTTAGCCTTGTATCTAGTCATGGGTTACCTTCTTAATTCTTAATCAGTTGCTCATTGATCCTGTGCTCTGATGGCTGATCTGGAAAAAATGATTTTCTGTATTTACTTCTTAGATTTCCCACTGTATTCAGTCTTGTGTTCCTCTTAGATGTTTGTGGAATAGTTGTGGGGAAATGAATTGTACTGCTTCTTCCTATTCCATTATCTTGGTTAGTCTCTCCTGAGGACAGGTAAGGAAGGCATTCTTTAGTTTAAACTTGTGCCTTCTCAGCAAGTTATACAAAAGATCTTCATTAGTAGCAATAATGAATAAACATAGTTATCTGCACAAAATACCAGGGGGGATTTGGATATATTTTATGATTAGAAAACACCAAAGAATTCCCAAGAATAATTGATTTCTTTACATGGAAGTGAGATAGAGCAATAGTACAAAATAGCAAATGAGATTGATTTCAGAAGTCCATTCTCAGTAGTTTGTACTATTGAAAGCCCTGTGAGGTTAAATACTTTGATGGGATGAGTTCCTATACATGTTTATGACTCTGAAGACTCTCTCTAGCCTGCCATTCAAAAATATCTGAGTCCCACCCCAGATCCTCTTTCCATGAGTGTCTCTTACATCTGTTTCCATGGTATTTTTTGAAGCAAGTAAGTCTCTTATACAAGTATGTAGTATTATATTTAATGTTCTTGCAGCCAATTTTACTTTAAATCTTCCCGTGCCTAAGCAGTGCATAGCTTGGGGTTTTCCCTTTGAAAAATTGTTCCAGGCAGAAGCAGAATTATATTTTTAAAAAGTAGTGGGTTAAAATAGATGTCCTTTAAAGTGAGGGTATTTAATCTGGGGTCATAAACTACTTATGAATAGATTTCAGAAATTTATGAATTTAGGTAGAAAACAAATACATATTTATTTCAATATAAGTAGTTTTCTTTTAATCCTATATTTATTTTATTTTATGTGTTTAAAAGCATTCTGAAGAGGATCTACAAATTTTACCAGACTATCAAATGGGTGTATTCTGGCTCTAAATATTCAGAGATTCTAAGGGGTCTAAGTAATTAGCCCAAAGGGTCATAAGTGATAGTAGCAGAGATGGACCTAAAAGTCCTCTGATTCCACATTGAGTTTAATATAATTCTCCATTTAGTTTGTGCTCACTTTTCTTTCAATTCTATAGTCTCTGATTAACAGCAGTAGTCAGCATCTTCAAAGAAGGGTGAACTTTTCAATCTTCAACATGAAGGCCTTTGGATAAAATGAGGCTAGAGAGAGAAAAGTGAGAGAGAGGTTGGAAAGACATGGTGTGACTGACAGAGGAAGGATATTTGCTAGAAAGGGTATGATTAGGTGATATTCTAACTTGCAAGTGGCATTAGGTAAATGTAATTTGACAAGGATTCAGAAAGCCAAGTTTCCCATCCTGGTTTATGTTTCATGTTTTCTCGGGCAAGTCATAACCCTTCTAATTCTGTTTTATTACTAGTAAAACTGGCATAATAATGCCATTCTGTTTACCTCACGGGGCTGTTGAGAGGTTCCAAAAAATATATACATGTAAAAATACTTGGCAAAGGGCCATATTTCAGTTATTGAGGTAGTAGGAAAGCTAGTAAAATTTTTGCAAAGGAATGCTTTCTAAAACTATTGGCAAAAGCTTTATAGGGTTACAGAATACATTTTAATACCTTCCCTGAATATAAAGTTGGCTTGATCTCTTCCAAACTGGTAGCTCCAAAGTTGTGATTCATTGTTAATAACTATCAGTCAGGTCATATTTGCACAAAGTCAGGGAGGAGTCATTTTTTTTTAGAAGAGGTGGAACCAATATACCATGTTTTTGTTTTCTTTAGACCTCAGTAACTTGTTTTGTCTGGAAACTCACTTTGCAGAAGTCTAAAAACTGCGTTTAACTTAATGGTCATAGAAGCAGCTAGTCTCGTTTTGCTCTTCAAAATCTAGTGCTCATAAAATTTTTTTTTTTTTGCAGTAGATATCTCTGATAAAGATCCCATTTTAAAGATATACAAAGAACTGGTTTAAATTTATAAGAATAAGAGAAATGCCCTGATGATAAAAGATAAAATATATTTTATTTTGCAGGAAAAAGATAGACAGGTATTTTTTTCAAGGGAAGAAATCCAAAGCATGTGAAAAAAATGCTCTAAATGACTATTACAATTGAAATGTATTAAAATGTGAATTCAAGCAGTTCTTAGGTTCTTACTTATACATATCATATTGGTACACTTATGCATTATGATAGACTTTTGAACTAATACATTTCTTTTAGAAAACAATTTGGAAGTATGCCCCCAAAGTCACAAAACTGCATACTTTTTATCCCAGAGATAACAATATTAAGCCTATGCTCACTCCAAATAAAAAAGAAAAAGAACGACTTCTTTATGTGCAAAAATATTTATAGCAATTTTTGGTGGTGGCAAAATAAACTCTGGGAAAAAAAGAGTTGGAAATGGGAAGCTAAATAGCTCAGTGGATAGAACACCATGCTTGGAATCAGAAATGCTCATCTCCGTGAGTTCAAAGGCAGCATCAGACACTTAATTACTTGTGTGACACTGGGTAAATCACTTAGCACTGCTTACCTCAATTACTCATCTATAAAAAGGACTGGAAGAGGAATTGTATTTTTGCTGAGGAAAAACCCAAATGGAGTCATGAAGAATTAGACAACAAAACTGTTGGGAAAATGCTGAAGAAATAGCACTATATGAATGTAATAGAATCCCATTTTTCTTTAAGAAATGATAACAATGGGAGCCAAGATGGCAGAGTGCAGACACAACTCTCTGTGACCTCCTCTGACCTTCTTTCAAACCAACAGCAGATTAAGCCTCTAAACTGGTTCTGGAGTGAAAGCTCCCCCAGTACTTGGAGTACAAGATGTTCCTAGAAGTTACCTTGGAAGAACTTCGGAGCATGTCTGTTTCAATGGGCAGGGGATCGGTCAGTTTGCTGAGATCAGACAGCAGCTCCAGAAGACATGGCAAAAAGCTGGGCCGGGACTCAGTGGCAGATTCTAAGCACCTGGGAAGTTTCTGGGAGGCTTTGGACCACTCTGCCCTGGTTGAGGGCAGGTGCTTTGGCAGATCTGCCTTTTGTAAAAAGTAGATTGTAAACCACTGAGAACTCCAGACTTATCCCTGATTGCCCAGCACCAGAAGTCAATCAGCATAACTGCCCCAGGGTAAATTTTTTTTTTAATAAAGCTTTTTATTTGCAAAACATATGAGTGACTTTTCAATATTGACCTTTGCAAAAAAAAACCTTTTTTTTTCCAAAGCTTTTCCTTTCCCTCCCCCCGCCCCCCCCACCCCTAGATGACAGGTAATCTAATACATGCTAGATAGGATAAATTATATGACAAATACAATACATGTATACATATCTATACAGTTATCTTACTGCACAAGAAACATCAGATCTAGAAAGAGAAGAAGAAAAAAAAACAACCTAAGAAGGAAAACAGAATGCATGGCAATATTCACAGAAAGCGTTAAAATGCTGTGTTGTGGTTCACTCTCAGTTCCCACAGGCCTCTCTCTGGATGTATATGACTATCTTCATCGCAGCACAACTGGTTTGAATCACATCATTGTTGAAGAGAACCATGTCCATCAAAATTGATCATCATATAGTCTTGTTGCTGTGCATAATGTTCTCCTGGTTCTGCTGATTTCACTCAGCATCAGTTCATGCAAGTCTCTCCAATCCTCTCTGAAATCCTCCTGCTGGTCATTTCCCACAGAACAATAGTATTCCATAACATTCATATACCATAATTTATTCAGCCATTCTCCAATTGATGGGCATCTTTTCAATTTCCAGTTTCTTGCCACCACAAAAAGGGCTGCCACAAACACTCTTGCACATGTGGGTCCCTTTCCCTCCTTAAAAATCTCCTTGGGATATAGGCCCAGTAGAAACACTGCTGGGTCAAAGGGCATGCACTGCTTGATAACTCTTTGAGCATAGCTCCAAATTGCTCTCCA
>JAJPUD010012037.1:0-17759 GCA_023553655.1 Myrmecobius fasciatus
AAAAAAAAGGTTTTTTTTGCAAAGGTCAATGTTGAAAGGTCACTCATATATTTTGTAAATAAAAAGCTTTATTATTATTATCAAAAGTGTTTTGCTACTGAACACCACCTTCCCCAATATACCTACCACCCCTACAATGCAAGAATTTTTTCTTGTTTCTTTTTATGGCAGAGAATTTACACTATTCAACTTCTCTCTTTCTCTTTCTCCCAGTACATTCCTCTCTTGTCCCTTAATTTTATCATTCTAAAGTTATTATCCCTTTATATTCAACTCATACCTGTGCCCTCTATCTATGCATACTTTTTCTATACACAATAATAATGAGAAAGTTCTAATTAGTTATGATTATTAAGTTCCTTATGATATCACTTTCCTGTTAATCTCCTTAACCTCCTTATGCTTCTCCAAAGTCCTGTATTTGAAAATTATATTTTCCATTCATCTCTGGTCTTTTCATCATGAATGCTTGAAAATATTCATTCCATTAAATGACTACCTTTTCCTCTGAAGAATTATACTCAGTTTTGCTAGATAGGAGATTTTTGCCTATAATCTTATCTCCATTGCTTTGTAAAATATATTCCCAAGAGAGGTTATGTGACTTGTCCAGGCTCCTACTCTTAGCAAGTATCTGAGGCAAATATGAATGTGTTTTCCAGACTCTAAGTTAACTGATATACTATCAGTTGCACCCCCTACTTGTTTAGATTTATTCTCTTGACTATTGTCATTATCTCAATTTGTGACTACATTCAGTTTCAATTTTCTCAATTGCTTATTATTTTTAAAAATCCCTATCTGAGAAAGGTGTTCTAATGGTCTCAGATACAGAGATTTATAGGCTGGAACCATTTCTTCTGTGCCTCCTATTCTGACACATAGGTTCTAACACAGAAAGGTAAAGTATTCAATTATAACTGGTGATGGAAGATATATGATACCATAAGCAAAATCAATAAAATAATAGTTATTTCTTTATCACGGATAGGAAAATATCCAAAAGCAGGAACTATAGCAAGTTATAAACTAAATCTATTGAACAGCTGGGGCTAGTTTTTAATGATTTGGAGGTAAAGATATAATGAAAGATATAATGAAGTTCTTATTGGCTAGCATGTAGCATCTTTAATTTTAAGATATAAAATATGCTTTATATGTTTAATCACATTTGATCCTCATAAACCTGCGAGACAATTGTCATTGTTATTCCCATTTAACAGACCAGAAAATTGATGCCAGAGTGGTTAAATGATTCATTCATGGCCGAAGGATTAATATCTGAGACAAGATTTGAACTTAGGTTTCCCTGAGTCTACATCTTGTTCTTGTTCTTATTTTTTCTTTCTTATTATTATTCCTCCTCCTCCTCCTCCTGTTGTTGTTTCAGTTATGCCCAACTATTTGTCATTCCATTTGGGGTTTTCTTGGTAAAGATACTGGAGTGGTTTGCCATTTCCTCGTCCAACTCATTTTAGATATGAGGAAACTTAGGCAGACGGGGTTAAATGACTTGTCCAGGTTCACACATCTAATGTCTGAGGCCAGATTTGAAGTCAGGAAGATGAGTTTTCCTAACTTCAGGCGCAAGACTCTATTCATTTTGCCACCTAGCCCTGGGTCTAAATAGAATCTAGATAAGCCTATCAACAATATTACCTAATTAAATTCATGGAATGTATTGCTCAAATTCATCTTCATCCACATATATTTTTTTTTCCATTCTAACACTATTATCTAAATATTACCTAAATTTGTTCATTCAGTTTTTTCCATTGAAGTCAATACTGATTTAGAAACAGGAAAATCACTTATATCTATGGAGAGAAAGTAATATTCTTTTTGAGCTGAAATATATCAGTTTTTTCATCTCTAAAATGAAAGAGTTGGACTACAAGATCTCTAAGGTTCCCTTCTAACTCTAAATCTATGATCTTATGTCAAGGAATAGTCTCACCTTTCATACTCTTTCAAGATAAAATGAAAATGACTAGTAGAATGCCTAGTCTAATTAGAGAAGTGAACTGCTTTTATTATTTTATATTGTTGTAGATACAGTTCTGCACTTTGACTCTGTCATATTTTCTTACACAGTCCTGACGCCACCCTTTTCCGCTTACAATTTCCCCTCTTTCATTTTTTTTTTCAATTTGCTTTCATGTGCTTTTTCTCTGAGAGAGTCTTCAAGGACAAGGCTACATAGGAACTACAGTAAAGAGGATAAAAAATTTTAAAAGCCTGTGGAAAGAAAAGTAATATTAACATTTGATTTTTTAAAATGGGTTTTCTTGGCCTACACTACATAAGCTTGAGATTTTTTAAGTATCTCTAACTCAGAGGCTCTTAACCCAAGGTCTGTGAATGTTTTTTTTTAATATTTTGATAATTATATCTTAATAAAGATCATTTCCTTTGTTGCCCTATGTATTTTATGAATTAAAAAATACTAGTTTTAGAAATGACTGACAAAAGAAACTAATATTTTTAAAGAAAGGTCAAGAAAAAAAAGGTTAAAAATTCCTGTTCTAAATGATGGCTGATTACCAAATGTGTCACTAGGCTTAACTCCCAAGATGCATCCCTCTGTGATACATTGAACAACACAAATGTTCTATTCTGCACCTTTTTGTGTGTATTAGGTCCTTGGGTCATTTATTTCCTGCTGCTTCCAGTGCTGGCATGTGGACATCGACCAGAATGGAAGAAGGAAATATCTACATGTATAGACAGGCGCTCTCCTGGTGCAGGGCCAAAAGGTTTCTTTCATCTCCCCTCAGGCAGAGAGAAAAGTACTTTACTGTTTACCTGTCTCTCATTCCATCCTCCCACCCTCCACACTGAAGCTCATATATGGGGCCAGTACTCACAGTAGGCATGCTCAGAAGCAAGACTACGTTTTGCTTTCAAGTCACAAGCTTTTCTGTTTTATAGCTTTAGAAGCAATCAGCCCAGCTGAGCAGAACTTCTGGTGGGTTGGAATAAACCAGTTTTTTAAATCACTGTCTAGTCTACATTAAATTCTAGCAAAGTACTTTGGAAGAAGCAACTTCCTTTCCTTCCCCCTCAACAAATTATGTATCAGGAATGGCAAGATTTCAAACTTGTGAATTTTAAAAAAATCCTCTTACTAGCATAAACAGCTTAGCAAATAGATTACTTTCTTTGTAATTGAGTCTTCAGTCTAGTGGGGCCTGAGCTTTACAGAGTCTCTTTTATTACCACACTTTCTACATTTTTCCTTTTATTTCAAATGCTGAATTTCAGTCTCTCTTCTTTGCACAAATCCAAAAACAGCCCAATTGAAGAAGAAGATGAAGAACTAATCAGAGAAGTCAAAAATTATTTCTTCTTTCTCAGGGCCAGGATCACCCTAATGACCAGGGTCATTCTGGTCCTTTCTGAGAGAGAACCTATATAGAACTTGTTGTTACTTGAATCCTTAAAAAGGTACAAGAATCAAAGATCTACTTAAAGGGACTTGCACTAAAATTTAAAGAAGATTTCCATGGAGATTAAAGAAGCTGCATCATTATATCAAGTCAACATTTATGTCCATTGGATAAGAATTGTTATAAGCCATTAAGAGAGCAGGCTGAATTTGTCATTATAGCAAATATCAATGAGGAAGATTGGAGTTTTACTCCTACATAATATGGAATCTGGTAGAGTGGAAAGAGAACTGACTTTTGAGGTAAAGGACTTTTAGAGTTAAAGGTTGAAATCATGCCTCTGAATTTTACTACCTGAGTGACTTTGGGGTAAATCATTCTTAAGTCTCTGTTTCCTCACCTGTAAAATGAAGGTTGTACTACATGTAACCTTTGAGGATCCTTCTGGCTCTATATCAGTTATCCTATGACCTAGCACCCCATAACATGATTTGAACCTGAGGAGGGGATTCTCACCACCCAAGCTAAGAAACATCCATAAGAAAATTTCGATCGACAATGCTGAGTATGCACATTTGATTTGATTATTTCTCAAGCAATATCCACTTGACTAGGCCGGACCACATGTACAGAAAATAAGACAAAGGTTAGGAACTTGTATTGGATTTCCAGGCTTATGTGAACAATAAGATTCTGCTTGTAGAATTAAAAAGCATGGTTTTTACATTGAATATGTCATCTCACCCTCAAACTTATTTTTAGTGAGAGGCATCTAGGAGAACATAGATTTAAAAACTAATATTCACATAGACCCTAAGTTATTAAAGGATAGAAGTGCAAGTAGTGATAGGCTTTAAAATATAATCTGCATAGCCACTGGAAACTATAGAATAGTGAGTTTACTTTGAATTCCTAGCAAAACTTAAGAACATGCTATTAAAGGGCTGGTTATTGATAATATAGAAAAAGAAGTAGTGGTCAAAGAATCATCTGGCTTCATCAAGAACAAATCATGTCAAACTAATTTCATTTCCTTTTCTAATAAAGTTATGGGTTTATTTGATATGGGAAATGCTGCAGATATCTTTATCTGGATCTTAGCAAACTATTTGCTCAGGTTTCTCATACTGTTCTTTTGAACTAGACAGGATGATGGAGACTAGATAATAACAAAATGTCTAATGCATAGGAGAAACCTAATACCTTGTGGAATTAAATTTGGAAGCGGTCTAGAGGTGACATAATTGAATGGATAAACTGCTAACCTTAGAATCAGAAAATTATTGGTTCAAATCAAACTTCAGCTATTTAGGAGTTTTTGGATTGCAGAATCACTTAGCCTGTCTCAACATCAATTTCCTCATCTGTAAAATTATAATTCCTATTATAGCTAACACTATATTATGCTTTGAAGTTTGCCTAATAATTTGTGTGTTGCCTCATTTTATCCTCACGATAACCCTAGAAGGTAGATCTTGTTATTATCCAGAGTTCTGGCCATGTCACCTCCTTATTAAATAAATTTTAGTTATTTCCTATTGTTTCCAGGATCAAATATAAAGTCCTTTGTTTGGTGATCAAAACACTTCCTCTCCCCTTTCTCACTTTATAATATTTTACTTGTTTCCCTAAAATGTACTCTGCCATTCAGTGACACTCATTTCCTTAATGTTTCTTAAATAAGACATCCCCTTTCCAGTCTTTAAGCATTTTTACTGTCTCTCTTTCCTGCCTGGAATTCTCTGCCTCCTCATTTCTAGCTTATCTTCTTGGTTTCATTCAATTCCTAATTAAAATCAAACCTTGTACAAGAAGTTTTTCCTGAGCCTCCTCCCTTTTTTAATTCCAGTGTTTTCCTTCGGTTAATCATCTCTAATTTAACTTGTCTATATCTTCTTTGTACATAGCTATTTGAATGGCATCTCTTCCATTAGACTCTGAGCTCCTTAAGAGAGGGATCTAGTTGTTGGGTGTTTTTCTGTGGGTGGGGGTAATTTGTTTTGCTTTTCTTATACTCCAAACATTTAGCACAGTTCCTAGCATATAATAGGTACCTATTAAATACTTGCTAACTATAATGTAGGATAGGAAACTGAGGTCCAGAAAGATTAATAAATTGCATATAGCTATTTAGATTGTATCAAAAAGTTGATTTTTGTTTCAAGTCCAGTACTCTATCCACTATGCTACCTAGATGCCAAGACAGAAATAATGATAATTATAGGATTTCCTTTAATTCACAAAATTGTTATGAGGATCAAATAAGAAAAAAATATGCAAAGCACTTTGCAAAATTTAAAGCACTATATATCAAATCAGTCACTATTTAAAGGCCAGACTTTAAGAGAAAATTCATTAATGATTTAATGACAATTTGGAAGGTTTTGAAAGAAGTGTTCCAGGAATCTATGTTTGCTTGGCTCTATACTCTTTAAGATTTGTTTCAATGACTAGAATAAACAGATGGTATCTTTCTCAAATCTGCAGATTAAAAAAAACGTTAAGAGGGATAACTATTGTTGGATCAAAAGATATGCACAGGTTTATAACACTTTGAGCATAGTACCATTGTTCTCTAGAATGTTTAGATCAGTTCACAACTCCACTAAGAATGCATTAGTGTTCCAATTTGCCCATATTATCTTCAGTATTTATCATTTTCCTTTTCTGTTATATTATACAATCTGATAAGTATGATATGGTACATCAAAGTTGTTTTAATTTACATTTCTCTGATCAATAGTGATTTACATCATTTTTTCATATGACTATAGATTTCTTCAGCTAAAAAGTGCCTGTGGATATCTTTTGACTATTTATTATTTGGGAAATGAGTTGTATTCTTATAAATTTGACCCAGTTCTCTATATAGTTTAGAAATGAGGCCTTTATCAGAATCACTGGCTATAAAAAATGCTTACCAGCTTTGGGCTTCCCTTCTAATCTTGGTTGCATTGTGCAAAATTGGCTTTGCTTGTGCAAAAACTTTTTAATTTGATTTAATCAAAGTTACCTAAATGCTTTCTATATCCTGTTCAATCATAAATTCTTCCTTTCTCCATAGATATGACAAGTAAACTATTCTTTGCTTTTCTAATTTGCTTATGGTATTACTATGTCTAAATCGTGCACTTATTTTGACCTTATCTTGGTTTATGGATGTGAGATGTTGGTCATGGGTAGTTTCTGCCATACTATTTTCTGGTGTTCTCAGCAGTTTTTGTCAAAGAGTGAGTTCTTATCCAAAAAGTTGGAGTCTTTGGATTTATCAAACATTAGATCCCTATAGCCATTAATTGCTATGTCTTGTGTATCTAACCTATTCTATTAATCTACTATTCTATTTCTTAGCCAGTACCAAATAGTTTTGATGATTGCCAGTTTATAATATAATTTTTGGTTCTAGTATGAGGAGGCCCCCTTTTTTGTTTGTTTGTTTTTGCTGAGGCAATTGGGGTTAAGTGACTTGCCCAGGGTCACACAGCTAGTGTCTGAGACCAGATTTGAACTCAGGTCTTCCTGACTTCAGGACTGGTGCTCTATCCACAGAGCCATTTAGCTGCCCCAAGGCCACCTTTATTTGTATTTTTTTTTCATTACTTTCCTTAATGCTGTTGACCATTTGTTCTTCCAGATTAATTATGTCATTATTTTTTCTAACTCTATCAATTTTTTTGGTAGTTTGAATGTTATAGCACTGAATAAATAAATTATTTTAGTTAGCATTGTCATTTTTATTACATTAGCTCAGCCTATTCATAAATAATTGATATTTTTCCAGTTGTTTAGATGTGATTTTTTTTGTATGAAAAATGGTTTTTAATTGTGCTCATGTAGTTCCTGGGTTTCTTTTGGCAGGTTGACTCCCAAATATTCTATACTGTCTAGTTATTTAACTGGAATTTCTCTTTCTATTTCTTGTTGTTGGGCTTTGTTGATAGCAATACCATTACTAACTTTACATCCTAAAATCATAAAAAGGGGAAAGGATCCACATATACAAAAATATTCATGTGTTCTTTTTGTGGTGGCAAAGAATTGAAAACTGAGGTGATGCCCATCAATCAAGGAATAATTGAATAAGTTGTGGTATAGGGATGTAATGGAATACTATATTCTATAAGAAATTCCATAAAAATGATAAGCAGGCAGATTTCAGAAAAATCTGGAAAGACTTCCATGAACTGATGTGAGTAAAATTAGTAGAACCAGGAAAACATTTTACACAGTAATAACAACACTATCTGATGATCAACTGTAGATCTTCTCAACAATATAGTGAGTGATCAAAGACTTAAGATGAAAAAGAGAAAGATAAAGAACACCCAGAGAAAGAAGCCTGGAATCTAAATGCAGATTGAAGCATATTATTTTCACTTTTTTTAATTGCCTGTTTGTTTGTTTGTTTGTTTGTTTCCTTTCTCATGGTCTTTCAATTTTTTTTCTGATTCTTGTTTCACAAAATGACTAATAAGGAAATATATTTACCATTATTGTCCATGCTTGTCCTATATCAGATTGTTTGCTGTATTGGGGAGGAGGTGAGGAAGAGAGGGAGGAAAATTGGGAAAACTAAATCTTACAAAAATGAATGTTGAAAACTATTTTTACATTAAGTGAGGAGAAAACATTGGATTATAGAGTTGAGATCCAAAAAGTTCTTAAAATAATAAAAAATTTAATTGATTCTGACAAGATAAGGCTTAGTAATGATAAATGTTAACTCTTCTATTTAGATTCAAAAAGTTAACTTCACATATATTAGATGAAGTTAGATAGAAAAAGGATAGAGGGCCACTTTTAAAATCCATTGCAGGAATTAGAAAAACAAAGGACAGTTTTTCTCTCAGATCTGTGGAGAAGGAAGCAATTTGTAGCCAAAGAAAAACTGGAGTTCATTATTGAACACAAAATAGATAATTTTTATTATATTAAGTTAAAAAAAACTAATCAAACAAGATTAGAAAAAAAGCAATAAACTGGGGAAACATTTTTTACATTCAAGGATTCTGATAAAGGCCTCATTTCTAAAATATATAGAGAAATTGACTCGAATTTATAAGAATTCGAGTCATTCTCCAATTGATAAATATTCAAAAGATATGAACAGATAATTTTCAGATAAAGAAATTAAAACCATTTCTAGTCATATGAAAACTTGCTCTAAATCATTATTGATCTGAGAAATACAAATTAAGACAACTCTGAGGTACCACAACACCCCTTGCAGATTGGTTAAAATGATAGGAAAAAATAATGAAGAATGTTGAAAGGGATGTGGGAAAACTGGAATACTAATACATTGTTGGTGGAGTTGTGAACTGATCCAACCATTCTGGAGAGCCATTTGGTACTATGCCCAAAGGGCTATCAAAATGTTTGTACCTTTTGATTCAGCAGTGTTTTTACTGGGCTTATATCCCAAAAATATCTTAAAGGAAGGAAAGGGACCCACATGTGCAAAAATGTTTGTGGCAAGAAACTGGAAACTGAGGGAATGCCCTTCAGTTGAAGAATTACTGAATAAGTTTTGGTATATGAATGTAATGGAATATTATTATTCTATAAGAAATGGTCAGCACGATGATTTCAGAAAGGCCTGGAGAGACCTACATGAACTAATGCTAAGTGAAATTAGCAGAATCAGATCATTGTACACAGCAACAACAAGATTATACGATGATCAATTCTGATGGATGTGGCTTTTTTCAACAATGAGATGATTCAGGCCAGTTCCAATGATCTTGTGATGTTAAGTGCCATTTATACCCAAAGAGAGGACTATTGGAACTGAGTATGGATCACAACATAGCACTTTTACTCTTTTTTATTATTGTTTGCTTGCATTTTATTTTCTTTCCCATTCTTTTTTTCCTTTTTGATTTGATTTTTCTTGTACAGCAAGATAATTGTATAAGCATGTATATACATATTGGATTTAACATATATTGGATTATTTGCCATTTAGGGGAGGGGAGGGGATGGGAGAAAGGGGGAAAATTGGAACTCAAGGTTTTGCAAGATCTAATGTTGAAAAATTATTCATGCATATGTTTTGAAAATAAAAAGCTTCAATAAAAAAAGAAGAAAGTGGAGCTTGCTGTTTCAGTATATATTGGATTAAGTGGCTTATGAATTTCCCCTCAACCCTATAATTCTGTCTTTCTCTGACCCTCCCTCTCTCGACTGGCCTTTAGATTATATCTCATTTTTATTCTTCAAAAACCTTAACATTTCATAATTTATATGCACATTGCTTCATGGGGTGACTTGAAAAAAATAGATTTACATATGTGTGTACCCATGTGAGTGCATGTATGTATGTGCAGCTTGTGGCCATTTAAAGTGTTATGAAATTTTCCAAATATATTCCAGCCACTTTTCATTTCTTATGAAGTACTGAGCTCATCAGCAGTGCTTGTTCCACAATATGTACCACACACACACACACACACACGTGTGTGTGTTTACATGTTTCATATTTACATATATAAGACACACCTGCCTATATTATATATACATATATATGTATATTTGTTCATTTTATATACATATATATTCATTCACACATATGTATATATCTTTGTATATTCATATTTATGTAAACTTTTGGGACTTCCAACATTATGGTGGTTTTATTAGTAATTCATTTTCATGTTCACATTGCTTGCCAAGCACATATGTGGCTATACACAGTAGAAAAAAAAAGTGAAAGGCAGGATGCATGAGTTTTTATCTACAAAAGGAGGAAAATATTCATAATATTCATGAATTCACTCCAGAATGTGCTCTCAAGTGTACGATGGAGGATCGGACAAAATGGAAAAGCAGCTAAAGCACTTGTGTGACCAAGTGAATGTCCTGCCTCCCTAGTTACTTGTGCCACAAGACTTCCAAGCATTCCTGCTATTGACTCACTTCAAGTATGTGCTTTTCATGAGGAATAGTTTAATCATGCAGACAAAAGAAAAATTAGAGGGTACAGGTTCCCCTTTTTCCTTTTTGTTAACCTTGAGGTTCTTCTGACATCTTCACCCATTGTTTTCCCTCTCCCTTCCATTTTGTGGATTAATTCATGATTACTGTTTTAGGAAAAGTACATATTATCAAAACTAATGAAAGTGTATTTTTAGCAATCTTCAGTGAAAGATTAGTTTTCATAGTTGTGGGGGACTAATCCCTATTTCCCATAAGTTCAATGTATCAACATTCATGTTTTTAAATTTGCAGCATATTCTAGGAATGATATCCCCACAAAAATTGAGTTATAAGTATCTATCAAAATACTGACCTATCCATATTCCCATGTGTGTGTGTGCATATGTGTACACACATACATATTGTACATACCTGCGTGTGCATGTGTATGTGTGTGTAGGCAGATATGTGCCACAAGAAAAAGTAGGCTGGGCCTGGAGTTAGGAAGACTGAAATCCAAATCTGGCCTCACACACCAGATAGTTGAGTGATTCTGGGTCAGTCATGTAATCTTATTTGCCCCAATTTCCTTATCTGTAAAATGAGCTGGGAAAGGAAATGGCAAATCTCTTCAGTATCTTTACCAAGAAAACTCCAATAGGGTCATGATGAGTTGTATATGACTGAACAACAATACACACACATATACATATATGTTGAAAACATACTTAATAGTATATACTAGCATACACTTATCTATATATATGTGTGTGTACATACGTACATATTTGTGTATGTGAATATGTATTTATATACACACACATCAATCTATGATTGATATCAATACATATGTATTAAATCACTTGCTGAATTTCCATCTATATGTCATAACTTGAGCAATATGTATTCTTCATTACCTTAGTTAGCTATAGGGAAGACTAAATCAATATCTTTTAAGTAAGCATGATTCTCTGTAATTTTGTGGAGATTAATACTTCAGCACCATGTCATTTACACTCAGTAGTACCTGGAGATCTTCAACATCCATGGGACATCAAGCTTCCATTTACAATCACTTTAAGATGTTTTCCATGATACTGATTTGCACCTTTAGCAAGAATTATGACTCATTGGATATTGATGGAGGATCATTGAAAACAGTTAAAGCTGTGGTAGAACTATCAAGGATTCTTATGTAAATTTAACATATGCATGTTACACACTGAATCAAAGAAGAACTACTGATATTAATTCAAAGGATTTTTTTTTTGCTTTTGTTTTTTAATCATCAAGCACTTATATAGTACATGGTAGGGTCTTATATTATCTGCATTCTTCAGGCAACTGTACGACTGATCAGATGTGATCTACTGTAAAGAACCATCTGTGAAAGCCTGCCTGTTTCCCTTTTGCATATTCATTAAAAATATGCTCAATATATAGATAGACCATTCCAATAAAGATGTTATAGAGAAGAGAAAATAGGCATATGGGTCAGTAGTTGCACATAACATCTTGACTGTTTTTGGTAACAATAACATTTTTTCACAATATTTTTTATTCTACTCTTCTGAGTCATCTTGAAATTCAATCTCAGATGATTTTTAAAATTGGATTGCCTCCAGGATGGCTTCATTCTGCATGCTTTGGTTAAGGTCGAGCTGCTTTTCCTGGTCTTATCTTTATGTACTTATTTTCCCCTTTTTCCTTCTTTTCTCTTCTCTTCTTTTATCTTCTTTTGCCTTTTCTTATTTAAACTTGATATCCTTATCTTGCCTAGGCTAGAAGCATAGTAGTCACCCACAGGCCAATTCTACTGTTGATCAGCACACAGTATCTTTTGTTTCCAATTTTATTTTACCTTTTCTTAAATAATATGGTGATGCTCTGGAGTTGATCAAACTGATGCATGGTTTAATGTGAATGTTTGATCAGCTTTAATCAGAACTCCTGAATTCAAGCAGTCCACCAATCTTAGCCTTCTCCACTTATAGAAATTATAGATTTGAGTTATTTGTCCTGACTTCATCTTTTAAAACACAATTTCCACTTTTAGCGTAAAGTGTATGAGATACTGAAGTATCAAAATCCAATGCTGTAGTTCTATTTCAGTTGATAATAGGCACAGATCAGTGAAGTATGCAAAGGTCAATCTAGAGTCTTTTTAGATGATTCAGTGTCAGGCTTATATAAACCAGAAATACAGTTACAACCTGACCACTTTAAAACAACTTTGCATGTATTGAGTTGTTTTACAGAGTTAAAACAGAGAAAGTGTAAAATCAGAATTTGTAATGTAAACTAGTATACATGTTGCTCCTATAACATTCAAAATTACAAAATTCACAATGTGTCTACTTCAAAAAATGCAAGATATGTTTTAACTAAGATGCCTTTTTGGACAGAGACAGACAATTCAAATCCAATGTCTATGACAACAAAAACCTGAAATTTGCACATCTGAATAATGATCAATAAATACAATGAGAAAATATAGAAGGTGATTTCTCCTATACCCAAATTGCACAACACATCAACTAGAAACCCATAATAGGAAAAGGCATCACCAGCAAAGCCAATATAGCCACAAAAAAGAAGAGTGACCTCCTAACATCACCAACTACAGACTTCAGAAACAGAGCTTATTTAGAAGTATATTCACTTCTGGAATCATCAAGAGCAAAAAGTCCCCAATAAAGATTTCTCAGAAAAGGAGAACATGATCAGAAAGACCTGGGATAGGCAGAAAGATTCTGAGTGGGGACCCCAAATATCTCAGAGTAGCAGCAAAAAGAGCAACACAGTAACATAGCCTGGGACAGCTCTGGGGTTCTCAGAACCACAGCAATCCGTCCTAAAATGTCAGAGAAAAAGCAAAATATCTGGTCTTCTAAACTTCAAAGACTACAATGGGGAATGGGTACCTCATAAGGTATGGATCAGTGAAGAAGCAAAGTCAGAAGATTTTGTGGACCTAGGAAGAGAAAAGCCAGGCACTATTAACTATCCACCTTAAAGCATAGCAGGACAAAGCCTGCAACTGGCACAATTTCCCAATTGAGAAACTAAAGCTAGAGAAAAGAGTAGGGCAAAGAATGTAATAACTTGCCCAGATTGGATGAGATCCCTCTTTCCCCAAAAGGAGTAATTGTCACAACTGAAAGCATTGACTTAAAAAGGGGGGGGGGGAGAATGAATTTTCCACAAGGACTACATGACTAATTAGAAGAAATACATTGAATTTTTTGTTGTTGTTTGTTTGTTTTGTTTTTAATGAAGCAAGAACTATCTAGGAAAGAATTGAATAAATAAATAGCTTTGAAGAAAAAGTGTTAAATCTCACCAAATTAAATTTCCTGACAATTAGAGTAAGCCAAAGAAGTCAATGACTCCATGAGACAAGAACTATTATGAAAAACCAAAATATTGATAACAAAAGAGAATGTAAAAAATTGATATTAAACATAACTCTCCTGGAAAACATTCTAGGAAATAAAATTTGAGAATCATTGAATTACCTGAAAAACAAGATAGAAAATTGACCCTGGATATTATATTGCGCAAAATCATTAATGGGAACTGCCTAAATCTATGAAAATTGAAAAACAGGTGAATTCAAATTTAAAGAATTTACCAAAAGAAAATTCTAGGAATTCAGGAGTCAACATCTGGAGCTACCATATCAAAGAAAAAAATATTGCAAGCATACAGGGAAAAAACAAAGTAATTCAAGTACAAAGAAACAATTAGGAACACACAATATCTGGTAGCTTCTACTTAAAATAATAGATCATCTCAGAAAGCAAACCTTATAAATTTACCACGAGGAATAACTTATCCTATAGTTTAGTATAATCCAACCCCAGGGCAGGGGAGGAGGGTAAGGGGGTAGGTGGAGGATGGATCTTTAAGATTACTTTTTTAAATTTTTATTTCTTTTCAATTGTAATGGGGCTGGATGGGTGGTTTAGAGATAATAATGCCAAAAAAGAACTACATTGATTTTCCTAATTCACATAAGGGAACAGAAGGATGTTCAGAAGGAAACACCGACAAGCAATACAATTTTGGATATCATATGTGGAATTCTGATAGATGTTTTAAAAATATAACTGGTATAAAAAGGAGATTTACACATGGATATACATTTTTGTGTGTTTTACTGTGCATATATTAATGCTCTTTTTGGTGCTTAAGTTAAGAAAAAAAAGAAATATAATGCAATAATTTAAAACATTTTTTGTGTTGCTTAAGTTTTAACATGATCTTTTTTCACAAGCAATATCCACTGCTGAGGTATTTCTCTTGGACCATTGAAAAGGCAATAGAGAAAACTACTCTTAGGTCCCTTCCCAGAATCCCAAGAAATGATTAAATCCTGTCTCTCTCCCACTACATTATGATAGACAAAAAAACCACTATATCATAATACTGACATTCAAGTAAACTCAGACACAAGTTTGTATGAATAATATTATCCACATAATTATATTAAGTACCATTTGACAAAAAAACCCTGCTATTACTATCTTATGTACAAGTCAAAAAGTTTCACATTTATTTCTGTATTCTTGCCTTTATATTTTTTGCTGATTGCAGAACTCTTAGGGAATTCTTATTTCAGAATAATCCTTTACCATTAACTAAGTCCTAATAAATGCAGAATTATATATATATATATATATACTTCTGTTCATTTTCAACACTATACATATACCTACAAGGCTGAAAGAGCAATATTGATTATAGTAAGTTAGAGACTTGCTAATTTGAAATGAACTGATCGATTCTGATTAACTTAGTAAGGATCATTTCCTTCTCAGACTTCTTTTCCAAGGACAGCCATGAAAAGGAGTCACTTTCTCTACAAAAAGGATCTAATAGGTCACTTTCTGTCTACTAGTGGTCACCAGGTTTTAATATCAGTGGTAATATATTATGCCTACTAAATAAAAACAATTTTAGAGCTTCTAATTACATCCCTGTTTGTATTTCAAAGGCACATTCCATGCTGCAAAATATATCACATATGTTTGGCAACCCAGGCACCCAATATTTTCAATTTCTTCACAACAAAATCAATACATAACCTTAAATTCCATATGTAAAGCAAAATATGAGTTCTATACGTAAAAATAGAAGAGAAGCAAATGAACCCCAGGTCTCCATGTGTTCTTTATTTTCATAGTAGCTTCTGTTTTTCTCTTGAGGCCTATTGCAATGTTTATATTTTATTTTGCTTTGCCCCCAAAGTAATTGAGCACCCATCAACAAAATTGATTGCAGATATAAGTAATAGATGTCGCATCTTTACTTCCTTATTGGATTCTCATAATGAATTCGACATTTCTCAGCATATTGAGCTTTTAAATTATTAATCACATGCATAATCCAAAAAAGACATCCATAACATATAACATATAATACACAGAGTAAACTATACCCAGGTGTACAATGCTTCTGGTGACAATATAACCCAGAAGAGCAAGACTTGAGTTGTTTGTACATGTTACCAGAACCCTAATACAAAACTAAAAAAAAGTCTAGCCTTATATTATATTTGTGAATTTTTTTAAAAAAAATGAACAATGTTTAAAAGAGGGGGAAAGGGACCTTAAATTAATTTTTAAAAGAAGCTTCCTATTTTAAGTATTTATCATTTTGGTCAATTAAAATATTTTTCTTTGAAATTTTCTCTCTCTTCTACCCTCATAAGAAATCTTTCCTGAGTAAGTTTATCATGTCATGTGATGACAACAATGCTTATGGTAATAATTAATATCAACTTTTGGATTTAGAGTTTGAAGATGCTATTTATTACAATAATTAACTTTTTTAGCTTTATGAAAATAATGTGACTGATTATGCATTCAATTATATTTTTTCAATACCTTAAAATCATCTTTATCCAATTAATATTTGTTAAATTATTGAAGTGCACAAAGAAAATGAAGGCAAGTCCAAAATGGTATCAGTCCTGTATGACTTCTCTTCTACTTAGAGGGTCATGGATTTAGAGCAGGCAGAGAATTCATGTTTGATACAGGAAAACTAAAGTCAAGAGAACTTAAGTGACTGAGACAGCATTATACAAGTAATAAGTACCAAGGGTGGAATTGGTCCTCTAACACCTGCTCTTTCCACTATATCAGTGTTACATCCTCTATAAATTCTGCAGGAATGATGGCAGAGTAGTGGGAAAAGGAGGAGCAATAATATGAAGATTTACAATTCTTTGTGCTCTAAATGTAAATCTCCATATATAGTAGTCAGCATGTAGTCATGCTGCTAGAATAACTAAATCATGTTAGCATTGAAAAAGCAGTACTTGACAAGGTCCTACCTGCAAGTGGCTTATATTCCAGTTAGGGAGTCAAGACACATACAGTAAAAGATAAATAATATCACAACAAATATTAAGTGACTAACCAATGACACAGGCAAAAGTTGAAAAGACTAGTACCAGGTTCCGTTGATAGTTCTTTTTTTCCCTTTGAAATATTTTCTACTGTCACCAACCTATCCAGACTTTTACTAACTCTCAATTGAAGTACGGCAACAGCTTCTCAGAGAGACTGATTCCAATGTTTTACCAACTGCCACCAGACAGGCATTTATTTTTTTCAATGCTTATTTAATAATATTACTTTCCTCTTCAAAAATCCTTCCTGGCTCTTTATTCTGTCAAGTCTAAACTCCTTAGGTTAGCATTCCAGGCCCTATAATCTGCTGTATCACAATTTTAGTTTCTCTTATTATTAATCTCAAATACCTTAGTCAAGTCACATTGATTTCCCCACTGTCCCCATTTCAACCTCTAAAACTGTAGTCTTATTCTCTTAATCTATATCTTCTCTCTTCACTTTCCATCAATATCCTAATTATTCCCTTTGTCTTAAAACCTTCAATCACTCCTTTTAATCTCTCTTATCTTCCTCTTTTCTGAATGATTGCCACCTAAAAACTGCAATACAAATTGTAGTCCTTAATTTAGTTGTATCTTTCATTTGTCACTATTTTTGTTGTTATGCTAGCTATTTTTCCCAAACTAGATGTAAATGTTCTTAAGGGAAGGAACCACTTGAACTCTTCAAAGCACTTAGCACATTGTCAAGAGTGTAAGATGCTCACTAAATACTTCAGTAATTGATTCAAAACCAGATCCATATTTTTAGATATTTGCTATTTTTCTTAAAAGGGTAATTTTAATAATTTATACATTGATGTATGTAGATTGTAAACTTTTTTTCAGTAAATAGAGTGTTCTATAAAGACTTTATGGTAAGGATTTGAATTACATTTTTAATACATTATAAACGGTAGATAGGTTGCATTTAGCACTAAGTAAAGGCCAGAATAAAAGAGGGTTTATTTGTTTGTGGGAATGAGGAAACTAAGATTTAATTAGTAAAGAAAACATGGGAAAAAGGAAGGAAGGAAGGAAAGAAGGAA
>JAJPUD010012037.1:17769-51304 GCA_023553655.1 Myrmecobius fasciatus
GAGGGAGAGAGGAAAGGAAGAAGAGAGGAAGGGAGGGAAGGAAGGAAAGAAGGAGGGAAGAGAGGGAATGAAGGAAGGGAGGGAAGGAGGAAGGGAGGGAGAAAGGAAGGGAGGGAAGGAGGGAGGGAGGGAGGGAGGAAGAAAGGGAGGGAAGGAGGGAGGGAGGGAGGGAGGAAGGAAGGGAGGGAAGGAGGGAGGGAAGGAGGAAGGAAGGGAGGGAAGGAGGGAGGGAGGGAGGAAGGGAGGAAGGAAGGGAAGAGAAGAAGAAATAAGATGAAGGGGGAAAAACGATGGAATTCCAATGCAGATTGGCATTGATTTTGCAATTGTTGGAGATAAGACTGAAGCACTGAGGCATCAAGTGATTTGCCCAGAGTATATAGCCAATATATCTCAGAGGTTCAACTTGAATCAAAATTCGTGACACTGAGGCTGGCTCTGTATCCATTACACATGGTACTTCTTTTATGAGTACAATATTGAAAAATTAGGAACTTGATTGAATTTCTGGTTGATTATATCTCTGTTCTGTCAAAGAACAAGTGTCCAACATATGGCTAAGCACACATCAGGCAAATATTTGACAAATATTATTTTAACAAAAGTCTACCAAGTTTCATAGCATGACAGTTTCGTAGCATGAAGGTGACCTCAGATTAAAGGCCATATTTCTTTTATTTATTTATTTATTTATTTTTTGCTGAGGCAATTGAGGTTAAGTGACTTGCCCAGGGTCACATAGCTAGTATGTATTAAGTGTCTGAGACCAGATTTGAATTCAGGTTCTCCTGACTTTAGGACTGTTGCTCTATCCACTGTACCACCTAGCTACCCCCTGTTAAAGGCCATATAAAGAGAGATTAAGCCCAATCAGGTCCCACCAAGATGGAAAGGCTTTATTTAGACAAGGTCACGCAATGTGATCTGACAACTAACCTAGTTAAAACTCACCACTAGAAAGGTGACAACTAGGTGAGCATTTTTAAATGTCAGCTATACACAGAATGTCTACAAAAACATAGAATTGTTATATGTATCAAAGAGAAGAATAATTATATCCCCCATATCATGAGTTGATTCCTAAGCTCAAGAAACTTACAAGCAAGAACTAATACTAGTAAGAAATGTAAGATTTGTATTTTTAAAGTATAAAATAGCATTTTATTCATATAATAGATTCATGAGACAGATGCATTTCTGTGAAATCATCTCTGTCTAGGAAGGTTTGGGAAGGTTTCATGGATCAGAGGTCACATGGTATGGTGAAATAATTAAAGTAAATGGAAATGAAGTGCTAAATTAGAATAGGAGTAGTGTGGAAAGCAAAGAGAGCATCATTGTGACAGTCATTTTAAAAATAAAACAAATAACACTGGTATTCCATTCTAAAGTAGGATTTCCAACTTGACATAACTAGATGATTTCTTCCAAAATAATGTTGGGGTTACATTTCTTGAAATAGATAATTATTTTAAGTTTGTTTGACCAAGTGAGTGATTTAGTTTTTGGCTACGTAGAGTAGTAGAAAGTTTTGGAATCCAGTTTCTTAACCTTGCTAGCTGTATGACTCTGGACAGTAATTTAACCTTTCTCTGTCTGTTTCTTACCTCTAAAATATGGATAATAACATTTGCTCTGTTTTACTCATAGCATAGTTATGAGGAAAATGTTCATGTATCTTAAAACTTTACAAAAAAAGAGGACAATAGCAAAATATTGCTTTAGACCTCAACAAATCTTTTAACTATTTGGAGAATATCAATATATATGTCCATCTCTGTGCTACATTCTCTGGAAAAATTTAATACCCTCTTTTAGGTGCTTTTTTTTTCTTCTAGAAAGGTAACAGGTTACAAGCAGAATGGCCTATAACTTATCTCTTATGAATTGTTCAAGTTGGTAGGATGGATGGAAGCCAATTATCATGGAATTCTACCGATGGAAACAATCTTAAGAGTCATCTATCTAGTATAATCTCCTTCTAAGTACAAAAATAATAATAACAAGTCACTTTTCTATAGCACTTAATGGTTGACAAAATGCTTTACTCACATAAACTTGAAGCCATTGCTATTTTTAGGAAATAAGTCATTCAATTTCTGCTTGAATTCCTCTCATGAAGTGGTGTTCACAACTTTGTGCAGCAGTCCATTCCACTTTGGAATGACTCATTGTCAGAAAACTCTCCTTTATATTGATCGTGAATCTGTCTTCTTCCTGTAACTTTCACCCATTGATTCTAGTTACTTCCTCTGGACTTACATATAAAAAATGGACTTCTAACATGAATTTTCCTTTACAAAGCATATCCCCTCACAATACTTTTGCATTAGCATACATAGAATGTATCCTCTTCTTTCCTCTGGCTCTTAGAATTCCTAGTTTCCTCCATGACCCAGCTAAAACAGAACATGAGGTTTTTCTGAGCCACTCCAGTTGCTAGTGCCTTCTTCCCTCAAGTTAAATTTATTTAAGTTATATATATATATTTGTTATATTTCTATCTATATTAGACAAAAGTTAATTAAAAGTTTTAAGAGCAAATATAAACATATACACAAAAACATATTTGTAATAAAGTATAGATATGCCAAAACATAAACACATTTATATTAAAATTTTTACATATATATTTATGCACAGACTTCTAATATGTGTATAATTATACTTATGTCTATGCATTTTATGATCATACACACAGTTATCTCTACTCTCTTGTTGTAGATTATAAGCTCCTTCAGAGTTTGAATTATTTCATCTTGTATTGCTACTCTCATCATCTAGCATTGTACCAGGCACTGATTGACCTGCATACTATACTTCTAAAACTGTAGCTTAGAATTATATCCATTTTTTTGGTTTATTTAAAATCAATGTTATAATACCTTTTTGTGAGTAGCTAAGTGGTACAGTGAATCAAGTGTCAGGTCTGGGATCAGGAAAATTCATTTTCCTGAGTTCAAATCTGACCTAAGACAAAAAACGTACTATTTAAACCTAGGGAAGATCATTTTATGTGCTTTGCCTCAATTCCTCATCTGTAAAATGATGGATCTTGAGAAAGAAAAGGAGACTTCCAGGGATGGAGCTAAGATGGCAAAGATCAGACACGACTCTATGTAACCTCCTCTAACCTTCCCTCAAAGCAACAGCAGATGAAGTCTCTAGACTGGTTTTGAAGTCAAAGAGTCCACAATATCTGGAGGACAACACATTTCTAGAAGAAGATACACTGGAAGAAATTCAAAACAGGTCTGTTTCAATTGGGCAGAGGGGTGGTCTGCCAAACCCAGACTGCAGCACAGGGAGACCAGGGCAGGTAGCTGGAGCAGGAGTTGGAGGATTGTAGCTTCCATACAGCTGGGGGTCTGCTGAAGGCCTCTTGAATGAATCTGTCCTGATTGTAAGCAGGTGGTTTGGCAGATCTGCCTTTTGTGGGGGGTAGATTGTGAACCACTGAACCCCTGAAGAGTGCAGGAAATAGATGTCATTACACAGCACCCTAAAGCAATCAATCAATAAGCAGAATTGCCCAGCACCTGAAATAACTCAATCAGAAGAACTGCCCCTGGGCAAATTAAAGCAGCTGACCCTCCTTTGCCTTGACAGACCTCACACCTTAAAAAAATGAATAAAAAAACAAGAAGAACTCTCACCATAGACAACTTTTATGAAAAGAGGGAAGAACAGACCTCAAATCCCGAGGTCCCTTAAAGTAAAACAACTCAAGAAAAAGCCCCAAAGAGAGCCATAAGCTGGACCCTATGTCACAACACTTTCTTTAAAGATTGCATAAAAGATCTTTAAAAAGAGTTAGAAGAGAAAAGCATAACCCAAGGTTAGGCAAGAAATACAAAATTAGTTATTTTAACTGTGAATGTGAAAGGAATGAACTCTCCCATAAAGTGGAAGTGGATAGCAAACGGGATTAAAAGCCAAAATCCAACAATATGCTGTTTACAAGAAACATATTTAAAGCATAAAATACATATAGAGTGAAGGTAAAGGGCTAAAGCAGAATCTATTATGCTTCAGGTGAACAAAAAAAAAGCAGGGGTAGCAATCCTGATCTCAGATCAAATAAAAGCAAAGATAGATGTAATTAAAAGAGACAAGGAAGGAAACCATATCTTACTAAAGGGTACCAGATATAATGAAGCAACTGCAATACTAAATATATATATGCACCAAGTGGTATAGCATGGAAATTCCTAGAGGAAAAGTTCAGAGAGATGCAGGAAGAAATAGACAGCAAAACTATAATAGTGAGGGATCTCAACCTTGCTCTCAAAACTAGATAAATTGAACCACAGAATAAATAAGAAAGAAGTTAAGGAGGTAAACAAAATGTTAGAAAAGTTAGGTATGATTGATCTTTGGAGGAAATTAAATGGAGACAGAAAGGAGTTTACTTTTTTTCTCAGTGGTTCATAGAATTTATACAAAAATTGACCATGTGTTAGGATATAAAAACCTCAAAATCAAATGCAGGAAGGCAGAAATAGTAAATGCATTTTTTTTCAGATCATGATGCAATAAAAATCACATGCAATATAAGGCCAGGAGAAAATAGACCAAAAATCAATTGGAAACTAAATAATCTCATCTTAAAGAATGAATGGGTGAAAGAGCAAATTATAGACACAATTACTAATTTCATCCAAAGGAATGACAATAATGAAACAACATACCAATTTTTGTGGGATTCAGACAAAGTGGTAATAAGGGGAAATTTTATATCTCTAGATGCTTACTTGCATAAAATAGAGAAAGAGAAAATCAATTAATTGGGCTTGCAACTTTAAGCTAGAAAAAGAACAAATTAAAACCCCCCAATCAAATACCAAATTTGAAATCCTGAACATAAATGGAGAGATTAATAAAATTGAAAGTAAAAAATCTATTGAATTAATAAATAAAACTAAGAGTTAGTTTTATGAAAAAAAAACAAAATAGATAAACCTCTGGTTAATTTGATTAGAAAAAGGAAAGAGAAAAAACAAACAGTCTCAAAAATGAAAAGGGAGAACTTTACATCAATGAAGAGGAAATTAAAGCAATAATTAGGAGTTACTTTGCCCAACTTTATGCCAGTAAATTTGATAACCTTAGTGAAATGAAGATATATCTACAAAAATATAGATTGGCCAGATTAACAGAAATATAGTCTCATTTTAGAAAAAGATATAGAACACGTCATTAATAAACTCCCTAAGAAAAAATCCCCAGGACCAGATGGATTTACATGTGAATTCCACCAAACATCTAAAGAACAATTAACTCCAAATATTATATAAACTATTTGAAAAAATAGGGAATGAAGGACTCCTACCAAATTCCTTTTATGACACAGACATGGTACTGATACCTAAACCAGGTAGAAGAAAAATAGAGAAAGAAAATTATAGCCCAATCTCCCTAATGAATATTGATGCAAAAATCTTAAATAAAATAGTAGCAAAGAGGTTACAGAAAATCATCCCCAGAATAATACACCATGACCAAATAGGATTTATACCAGGAATGCAGGGATGGTTCAATATTAGGAAAACTATTAACATAATTGGCTATATAAATAACCAAATTAACAAAAACATGATTATCTCAATAGATGCAGAAAAATCATTTGATAAAATCCAGCATCCATATCTGCCAGGGAAATATGGGGTCACAAAGAATCAAGTATGACTAAAAACAAGTAAAACAATTAAAACAACAACGTGTCATTTCATATGGATTTGGTTCGCAAGTAAATTACTCAAGATTTTTTCACATAACACATGATCAAACTAGGTATCTATGCGTGTCCACATATTTGTATCTAAACATTTTTTTTAATTGAGCATATCAAACATTTATATTCTTATTAAATGTTATATTGTTAAGCTCTACCTAGTAGAATACTCTGTCATGATCTTTTTGTGAATCCTGATTACTTAATCTGGGGTATAAAGTATCCCTTTTCAGTTTTGTGTAATCATTATTTTGACAAGTCTGCTTTTTACATTTTCAACTAGGTGACTGATAAAAAAGTTGACTAGGACAAGACCAGAAACAGATATTCTTGGCATGTCATTAATACCTTTCTTTGTGGCATTTTTTAATTGTCCATTTAGAATAAATTTGAGGGTACAAATGGCATTAGGATCTTAATTATACCTAGATGTGTGGCAATTCAATTCCTATTTGTCTACTTTGTCTTATTTTTGTAAACAGTATATTTGATTATAATCTTGAGGATAGAGACTACATCTTTATCTTCATATTTCCTTTCCTACCTAAATCCTTGTAGGTTTTTAGCATATGTTGAGGAATGAATGATATCCTGAGAGATCTTGTTGAATATTTTGATGAAGTCCAGATATAATCTACCCATGACAATCTCCTAATCCCCTAATAACCAAGTAATCCCAACAAGAGAGAAAATAAAAGTTATTTAGGTATAATATTTATTTGAATTCACATAAACTCTCCATGACCATCTTTCTTTTGTAAGTAGTCACAAAGTTTCTGTTTACCAATACATCCTTGATTTTTCTGTATAATCCATGTCAAAATCACCATATTTAGCCTTGGCCCAGATCCCTCTAAATACTTATCTCCATTTCATTCTGTCACACCCTTGCACATTCTAGCCTTAAGCTCCAACTAGGCACTATAAGCTCCCTCTCTAAAACCCTGAACTTCTTTTTGATGGGTGAACTTCTATTAAATGCAGCTTGGGCCTAGAATCATCAGACTACTGCCTAGCTATTTTTATTTCATGTGCTGCGTATATTCTTTTTTTTCTCTGTCCCATCCTAACACTGAGAACAAATGACCATTACCTAGAAATGCCTCGTTAGTCACTGTTCCTCTATGTGAATTATTTTCTTGAATTCAACTGTAAGTACCTTGAAGTCATATTACTTGCTTGTCATTTTGTACTCCCTAGTACTTATCAAAGTGCCTGACACACAGCAAATGCTTGATAAATGATTTCTTCTTGTTCATTCATTTCACTTTTATCTGACTCTTTAGAAACCTTATTTGGGGTTTTTTGGTAAACAGACTGGAGTGGTTTTGTCATTTTCTTCTCTGGTTCATTTTACAGATAAAGAAACTAAGGCAGGCAGGGCTAAGTGATTTGCTCAGGGTTACACAGCTAGTAACTGTCTAAGGTTATATTTGAACTTAGATCCTCCTGACTCTAGGCCTTGTTCTCTATCCACTCTTCTATCTAATTGCCTTAATAAATGGTTTCTACTCCATTCTAAATGATTTTCCATTATATTTCCAGTTTCTAGACTCTATATTGTTATGTTGTTATTGTTGTTATTGCTGTTGTTTTTAATTGCAGTAACATTTGCTATCTTTGACCTTCCTGAATTTTTAAAATCCTTGTTTTTGTTTTTCTCCACAAATTTTAATAAGAAAAAAATCAACCTAACCTGTACATGCTTTAAGGTTTATAAAGTGCTTTCCACATTATCTCATTTCATAATCTATAGTTATTATTTCTATTAAATACTGGAACATAATATTCCTAATTTTGGATACAAATTTTCTTTTCCTTTTAATTAGTTTTGATCTATACCTATGATTTAATCAATGTAGGGAAATCTCAGTATGAAAATATCTTCTACTGATGCAATATGTGTCTTAGTTGCCTATAATGATTTCTTTAGTCATATAGTTATACGTTAGAAGGACTGGAAACCAGGTCTTCTAAGGCTAAGCTACATCTCTGTTGACTATGCAACATTGTCTTTCATGAGATACTTTAAAGAAAATTTAAGTATTTTAGAAAGATCAAAAAGCATAATTTTTATTGGGCTTGTCTAATTATTTTTTTGATGAATGTTTTATTTTAATTTAATTAATTATTTAAACTGGTACATTTTATCTAGTAATATGATTGATTATTGAATCCTCACATTGCTTCCTCACATTTCAAGTCATTCTTTTTTAAAAATTAAGCTTTTAATTTTCAAAATACATGCATGGATAATTTTCAATATTCACCTTTACAAAACCTTGTGTTCCAATTTTTTCCTTCCCTTTTTTCCACCCTCACACCCAGACAGCAAGTAATCCAATATATGCTAAACATGGACAATTCTTCTATACATATTTCCATAAATATTATGCTGCACAAGAAAAATCAGAACAAAAAGGATAAAAATGAGAAAGAAAACAAAATGCAAGTAAACAAAAGCAAAAAGAGAAAAAAAATACTATGTTTTGATCCACACTCAGTTCCCACAGCCTTCTCTCTGGGTGCAGATGGTTCTTTTCACCACAAGATCATTGGAACTGGCCTCAGTCATTTCATCATTGGAAAGAATCACATTCATCAGAATTGATCGTCCTATAATCTTGCTGTTGTCGTGTACAATGATCTCCTGGTTCTGCTCATTTCACTGAGCATCAGTTTATGTAGGTCTCTCCAGGCCTCTCTGAAATCGTCCTGCTGGTCGTTTCTTACAGAACAATAATATTCCATAACATTCATATACTACAACTTATTCAGCCATTCTCCAATTTGATAGGAAACTCCACCCAGTTTCCAGTTTCTTGCCACTACAAAAAAGGCTGCCACAAACATTTTTGCACATGAGGATCCCCTTCCCTTCTTTATGAGCTCTTTGGGATATAAGCCCAGTAGAAACATTGTTGGATCATAGGGTATACACAGTTTGGTAGCTCTTTGGGCATAGTTCCAAATTGCTCTTTAGAATCGTTGAATCAGTTCCCAACTCCCTCAATAATGTATTAGTGTCCTAGTTTTCCCAACATCCCCTCCAACATTCATCATTACCTTTTCCTGTCATCTTAGCCAATCTAAAAAGTATGTGGTGGTATCCCTGAGATATCTTGATTTGCATTTCTCTGAGAAACAGTGATTTAGAACACCTTTTCATATGGCTAGAAATTGTTTTAATTTCTTCATCTGAAAACTGTTTATAACCTTTCACTATTTATCAATTGGAGAATGGCTTGAATTCTTATAATTTTGAGTCAATTCTCTACATATTTTTGTGTAGTGTGCTTTCCAGAGTCCTCAAACTGGGGTGCCAAAATGTACTATGTGTTCTAGAGCTCCCATGCTGGGGTGCCATCTGAGGATCTTGGGACCAGCCAAAGTCCTTTGTCTTGGTGGAGGAATGATGAGGTTGAGATCCACAAGGATGGTCAAAGATGGAGTCCATTTATTTCAAGTCCTCTCTGTCCTTAAATACCTTAGTATAATTACATCACTACAATTCACTGAGCATGTGCCAACTATAGTACCATTACATCACCACAGTACACTGGGCAAGTGCTAACTATAAGCACCCTGTTATAGATATGTAAATGCTTCTCTTTACTGTAAGTATCCCTCCTTCAAGTAGAACACAGGTGGTCACCTCCCCCCCACACACACACACACATACACACAAACACTTCTCAGGAAGGGTGAGATACCCAAGGGGAGATCAGAGCCAAAGCAGACATTGTCATCAGGCTCCTTCTGGGTTGAAGGGTCTTATACCTTACCCAGAGTTCCCCCACTATCTGTGGCTCTCTTTATTTTTAAATGAGGTCTTAATCAGAACCCTTGAAGATAAAACTTTTCCCCAGTTTATTGCTTCCCTTCTAAACTTGTCTTCATTGGTTTTGTTTATATAAAACCTTTTTAATTTAATATAATTTAAATTATCCACTTTGCATTCAATAATGATCTCCAGTTCTTCTTTGGCCACAAATTCCTTCCTTCTCCATAGATCTGAGAGGTAAATTATTCTTTATTTTTTTTAATTTGCTTATAATATCACTCTTTATGTCTAAATCATGAACACATTTTGACATTATCTTGATATAGGGTATTAAATGTGGCTCAATGCCTAGTTTCTGCATATTAATTTCCAATTTTCCCAGTAGTTTTTGTGAAATAGTGATTTCTTATCCCAGAAGCTGGGGTCTTTGGGTTTGTCAAACATTAGATTAGAAACAAAAATCATTCACTATTTTGGTCAGTGAATCTAATATATTCTACTGTTCAACTACTCTATTTCTTAGCCAGTACCAAATGGTTTTGACGACCACAACTTTATAATATAGTTTTAGCTCTGGTAGAGCTAGGCCAACTCCATTTGCATTTTTTTCATTAATTTCCTTGAAATTCTTGACCTTTTATTCTTCCATCATCTAGAAAATTTTTAAATAGTTTTGAAATAGTTTTCTTTGCTTAGGATCAAGAGCATTTCCTACTATTATAATTGTCCTACAATAATCCTCTCTAATTTCTTCAATTTGTCCCCTGTTCAGTAGTTTATAAAATTTTAAAGTTAATGGTATAATAAACTTAAATTATGATTATTTTCAAATGTATAAGTGCATCCTGGGATGAATAAATAATGAAGACAAAATCAGCTGCTTTTGAAGATCCAACACTCAAATGTTTAAAGAATATATACACTGAAAATTCTATAGGCCTGGTCTTATCTAATCTTTAAAAATTGAATAGATTTGGGTCTGGTTAGTACTTAGACTGGTGGACATACATATTATTGATACCTTTATTTACTTCATTTTTTATGTATAACCATGTATTGAAATGCATTTATTCTCCCATATATTTTGATCTAAATTTGCCCATCCTGGATGATAGTATTATTTGGGCCAAGGTTTCCATCTGAAATTAAAAAAATAAAATTACCTAGGTATAAAGACTTGTTTTTTTTTATTTTATTTGCATAACATATGTGTGGGTAATTCTTCAACATTAACCCTTACATAGCTTTCTGTTACAAATTTTTCCCCCCAACTCCCCACCCCTCCCCTAGATGGCAGGATATCCACTACATGTCAATTACATTAAAATACTTGGTAAATCAAATATATGTATACATATTTCCAAACTTATCATTGTTGTGCAAGAAAAATCGTATCCACAAGAAAGAAATATCAGATAAAGGAAACACAATGTAAGCAAACATCAATCAAGAGTACGAGAATGTTATATTGTGGTCCACATTTCACATCCCTCCCTCTGGGTGTATGTGGCTTTCTTCAGTGAACAACTGGAAGTGGTTTGAAACATTTCATTGTTGAAGGGAGCCATGTCCATCAGAATTGATCATCACATAGTATTGTTGTTGCCGTATATAATGATGTCCTGGTTCTGCTCATTTCACTCAGCATCAGTTCATGCAGGTCTCTCCAGGCCTCTCTGAAATCGTCCTGCTGGTCGTTTCTTACAGAAAAATAATATTCCATAATATTCATATACCATAATTTATTTAGCCATTCTCCAATTGAAGGACATCTATTCAGTTTACAATTTCTAGCCACTACAAAAAGGGCTGCCACAAACATTCTTGCACATGTGGGGCCCTTTCCTTCCTTTATGATTTCTTTGGGATATAGGCCCAATAGAAATGCTGCTGGGTCAAAGGGTATGCACAGTTTGATAACTTTTTGAGCATAGCTCCAAATTGCTCTTGAGAATGGCTGTATCTGTTCACAGCTCCACCAACAATGCATCAGTGTCCCAGCCTTCCCACATCCCCTCCAACATTCGTCATTACCTTTTCCTGTCATTTTAGCCAATTTGACAGGTTTGTAGTGGTACCTCAGGGTTGTCTTAATTTGCATTTCTCTGATCAGTAGTGATTTGGAGCACCTTTTCATATGACTATAAATAGTTTTAATTTCATCCTCTGAAAATTGTCTGTTCATATCCTTTGACCATTTATCGATTGGAGAATGGCTTGAATTTTTATAAATATGAGACAATTCTCTCTATATTTTAGAAATGAGACCTTTATCAGAACCCTTAAATGTAAAGATGATTTCCAAATTTATTGCTTCCTTCCTAATCTTGACTGTATTGGTTTTGTTTGTACAAAAACTTTTTAACTTAATATAGTCCAAGTTATCTATCTGATTTTCAATTAAGAGTTCCACTTCTTCTTTGCACATAAATTTATTCCATCTCCATAGGTCTGAGAGGTAAACTATATTACATTCCTCTAATTTACTTATAGTATCACTCTTTATATTCAGATCATGAACCCATTTAGATCTTATCTTGGTATGTGGTGTTAGATGTGGGTTAAGCCCTAATTTCTTCCACACTATTTTCCAATTTTCCCAGCAGTTTTTTGTCAAATAGTGAGGACTTATCCCAGAAGTTGGGGTCTTTGGGTTTATCAAAGACTAAATTGCTATAGTTATTGCCTAGTTTGTCTTGTGATCCTATCCTATGCCACTGATCGACTACTCTATTTCTTAGCCAGTACCAAATGGTTTTGATGACTGCTGCTTTGTAATATAGTTTTAGATCTGGTACAGCAAGTCCACCATCATCAGCCTTTTTTTTTCATTAATTCCCTTGAAACTCTTGACCTTTTGTTTTTCCAAATGAATTTTGCTACTATTTTTTCTAGATCTGTAAGAGAATTTCTTGGGAGTTTGATTGGTATGGCACTAAATAAGTAAATTAGTTTGGGTAGTATTGTCATTTTTATTATATTCGCTCGGCCTACCCATGTGCACTTTAAATTTTTCCAATTGACTAGGTCTGATTGCATTTGTGTGGAAAGTGTTTTGTAGTTTAGTTCATATAGTTCCTGACTTTCCCTTGGCAGATAAATTCCCAAATATTTTATACTATCAACAGTTATTTTGAATGGACTTTCTTTTTATATCTCTTGCTGCTGAACTTTATTGGTAATATATAAAAATGCTGATGATTTATGTGGATTTATTTTGTACCCTGCAACTTTGCTAAAGTTGTGAAATGTTTCTAGTAGTTTTTTATTTGAATCTTTAGGGTTCTCTAAGTATATCAACATGTCATCTGCAAAGAGAGATAATTTGGTTTCCTCATTACCTACTCTAATTCCTTTTATCTCCTTTTCTTCTCTTACTGCCAAAGCTAACATTTGTGATACAATATTAAATAATAATGGTGACAGTGGGCAGCCTTGTTTCACTCCTGATCTTATTGGGAATGGTTCTAGTTTGACTCCATTACATACGATACTTGCTGATGGTTTTAAGTAGATGCTACTAATCATTTGAAGGAAAAGCCCATTTATTCCTATACTCTCTAGAGTTTTTAATAGGAATGGGTGTTGGATTTTATCAAAGGCTTTTTCTGCATCTATTGAGATAATCATATGGTTTTCATTAGTTTGGTTATTAATATAATTGATTATGCTAATGGTTTTCCTAATGTTGAACCAGCCCTGCATTCCTGGTATAAATCCTACTTGGTCATGGTGTATTATCCTGGGGATAACTTTCTGTAATCTCGTTGCTAAAATCTTATTTAAAATTTTTGCATCAATATTCATTAGGGAAATGGGTCTATAGTTTTCTCTCTCTGTTTTCACCCTACCTGGTTTAGCTATCAGCACCATATCTGTGTTATAGAAGGAATTTGGTAATACACCTTTTTTCCCTATTTTTTCAAATAGTTTGTATAATATTGCGATTAATTGTTCTTTGAATGTTTGGTAAAATTCACATGTAAATCCATCTGGCCCTGGAGATTTTTCCTTAGGGAGTTGATTAATAGCTTGTTCTATATCTTTTTCCAAAATGGGGCTATTTAAATAATTTATTTCCTCTTCTGTTAACCTATGCAATCTATATTTTTGTAGGTATTCCTCTATTTCAATTACATTATCAAATTCATTGGTATAACGTTGGGCAAAGAAACTCCTAATTATTACTCTAATTTCCTCTTCATTGGAGGAAAGTTCTCCCTTATCATTTTTGAGACTAACAATTTCATTTTCCTCTTTCCTTTTTCTAATCAAATTAACTAAAGGCTTATCTATTTTGTTGGTTTTTTTCATAAAACCAACTCTTAGTTTTATTTATTAATTCGATAGTTTTCTTATTTTCAATTTTATTGATCTCCCCTTTAATTTTCAGAATTTCCAATTTGGTATTTATTTGAAGGTTTTTAATTTGGTTTTTTTCTAGCTTTTTTAATTGTAAGCTCAGTTCATTGATCTTCTCTTTCTCTGCTTTATGCAAGTAAGCATCTAGAGATATAAAATTACCCCCTTATAACCACTTTAGCCGTGTCCCACAAATTTTGGTATGTTGTCTCATTGTCATTCTCCTGGATGAAATTATTGATTGTGTCTATAATTTGCTCTTTCACCCATTCATTCTTTAGGATTAGATTATTTAATTTCCAATTAACTTGTGGTCTATTTTCTCCTGGCCTTATATTACATGTGAGTTTTATTGCATCATGATCTGAGAAGGATGCATTTACTATTTCTGCTTTTCTGCATTTGATTTTGAGGTTTTTATGCCCTAACACATGATCAATTTTCATATAAGTTCCATGAACCCCTGAGAAAAAAGTATACTCCCTTCTATCACCATTCAATTTCTTCCAGAGATCTATCATACCTAACTTTTCTAGCCTTTTGTTTACCTCCTTAACTTCTTTCTTATTTATTTTGTGATTTGATTTATCTAATTCTGAGAGAGCAAGATTGAGATCCCCCACTAGTATAGTATTAGTGTCTATTTCTCCTTGCATCTGTGTTAGTTTCTCCTCTAGGAATTTGGATGCTATACCACTTGGTGCATATATGTTTAGTATTGATACTGCTTCATTGTCTATGGTACCCTTTAGTAAAATATAATTTCCTTCCTTATCTCTTTTAATTAGATCTATTTTTGTTTTTACTTGATCCAAGATAAGGATTCCTACCCCTGCCTTTCTTTGTTCACCTGAAGCATAGAAGATTCTGCTCCAGCCCTTAGGTATAAAGACTTGTGTCTGGCAAGGACCCAAAAGTATCAATTATTCTGTTTAGGCAATTTCAAATATGGAGTAAGACTGATTCTGACCTTTAATTTTATTCCTCTATATGATCAAAAGGTACTGATTCAAGAGGCAGCTTGGGACAGCAAGTGGAATAGAGGACTACACTAGAAATCTAGAAACTGAGGAATAGACCTGGCTATGAAAGTAGCACTGTATGACCTTGGGCAAGGCTTTTTTGTATATGTGGATCTCCTTCTATGTAGAATGCATGGTATAAATTATATCATCCAGCTTTTAAGGGGGCAGGGAAAAGGGAGGAAATAAACATTTATATAGTACCTACTATGTGTCATGTACAGTACTAAGCACTTTATAATTATTATCCCATTTGATCCTCAGAAGAACCCTGCAAGATAAATACTATTATTATCATCCCCATTTTATAGTTGGGCAATCAGAGGTTAAGTGACTTCCATAGGATCACACACTTATATCTGGGCCTGGATTTAAACTCAGATTTTCTTGCAGTCTCAATCTTCTGTCTAATGTGGGGGTACACCATTAGGCTAAAAAGTATCTTTAAGCTCTAAGAATTCTATGGTTTTCAGTTTCTTCAATGAGTTCATATAGCCATAGAAAGGAAAATATCCCAATGTGATAATTTTCACTCTTGTCTATATTGTCCTATTATGAACTTAGATTCTTGTTTATGATTAGGCTCCCAAAGCCTATCATCTAAAGGAATTAAGGATGATTTTATTACAGGATGTTTTGATGGTGGGGTAGTGGTGGTTTGAGCACGATGGCTCTCTTTATATTTTTGAATGCCTCCCAGTTAGAAGATAAGATTTTTTTTTCTTCTTGGCCCCAAAGGGCAGAAGAAAATTAAAGAGGCCAAATTTAGGTTAAATGGAACTTGTGGTTTGTTTCAAGAAGTAACAATTCTCTCCTTTTTGGAGATCTTCCATCCATGCTTAGAAGATCACTAATCATGCATTTTATGGAGGAATTTTTTAAGGTACTGTTTAGATTACAATACCCTTTCCTTTTTAAATTGAAATTCTGTGATTCCATATTTCAATCCCAGTGATCATTCATCAAATCCAGTGACAATTCTCCTGTTTCTATGTTGCCTGATGTTCCAAGCCTTGGAGTTTATGAGTCTATTTTATAACAGACTCATAATAGAATAAATAAAATCATGATCTAACAATAATCAAGATAGCAAGCAAGCATCTATTAGGTAAAAAATAAGTGGATATCCATAAAGTATTTAAAGGTTTACAAAACTATGTATGTTATTTATTTTTATTTTTACAATAACCCTATGAATTAGATGCTATTGTTATCATCCTTTCACAAATGGCAGAACTGAGTATGACTAATATTAAATAACTTCCTAAGGGTCACACAGCAAAAAAGAGGTATTATTTGAATTTTCTTACTCAAATTCCAGTTCTTTCTCTACTACACAACTTCATTGCCTTGAGCTATCTATTATATTCCCGACACTGTGAATATGAAGATAAAAGTGAAACAGTCCCTACCCTCAAGGGGAGTACATTCAATGAGTGAAAGGGAAGAAATCCTAGAATCCATAGTAGCACATGAAATGGAATCCTACTTGGACTGAATCCTAACCTGGAAAGAAAGGAGAATTATAAAGCACTGAAGGCTAACATGCATAAAAAGCAGCTACAAGATAACTTTAGAGGAGACATTATATCTGGAGGATCAAGATGGTTATGTGTAGAATAATATATTGGTTAGCATAACATATTACACATAATAGTTATGAAAGAAAACTACAAACTACAGGAATTAAATCCCAGAGAAAAGTGTGAATGAAGAAAAAAAAAAGTATTTTTTGCCCTTAGACCATGAGAATACATCTATATTGCTTTCTCTAATATGCAGGGTTCCTCATTTTTTGGATGTTATACATTCATTTGTATATAAAAAACACAGAAAATAAACTGATGTCTTTCCTTCTCATGGTTCCCTAAGAATAAAAATTGAGAAAGATACCATTCATTCTTTTTGCTGTCCTAATCCTGAGAGAAGCAATTTTTTCAAGGTAATTAAAGGCATTCTGTATAAATGGCTATGAGAAGTCATTTGGAAAACTCATCAAAATAGACTTTTGATTATCCATCAGGCAATAACATTTTCAAGTCTCTACTTTGCTGATCACCCTTTTCTCCTCCTATGTTTTTTTTTTCCTCTTCTATATCTCAGTAATGGCAGGAAATTGTAGATTATCTACTTTGTAGCTTAGCTTATGAGACCTATGTGCCTCCATTGATAGAATACAACACTTGGAGTCAGAAGACCTGAGTTCAGATCCAACTTCAGATATATGCTAACTGTGTGACCCTGGGCAAGTCACTTAATCTCTATTTACATTAATCCACTGGAGAAAGAAATGGCAAACCACACTAGTATCTTTTCCAATAAAACCCCATGAATATATTATGTGCTGTGGTTCAAAAAGCCACAAAGAGTTGGACAAGTTATTATTATTATCATTAAACAACTAAGTGATTTTAGCTTCCCAAATTACTAAATTACTGGCTGAACCAATTACTGTGATTGGTGGTTTTGAAATTGTATATACCCATCATCATGCATCATGTATATACCCATGCATCAAACATGTCCATGAATCCATCTGAAGATGAGCCAGGGTCTAAATTATTATTTTATCAAACAGATTCAAAAAGCTCAAGAGTCAAATTCAATATCTATGAATTCAATCAGTCTCTAAACTTGTTCCATGTAATGGCAAAGCAAATCACTAATTGTGACGTATGAAAACAGTCCAACCCATTCCCAACAAATTGTTCAAACTAAACCCTAAAAAGATAGAGTGAGACAATATTGGGAGGCATTCCTTTTTTGTACTGAGCCCCCTTAGCCTCAATTTTTGCCCAATTTTAAGTTAAATCCAAAGAAATCAACTCCTGAGGCAGATATTAAGAGGTTGTTAACTCTTTAGAAACCAAGGACCCTGAGTCATCAGTCTAAATGAGTTACAAACTCCTTTGAAAGTCAGGTGAAGTCTATTGACTCCTCTTCAAAATTTTTTTATTTAAATCATAATTGAAGAGAATACTAAATTTCAATTAAGGGCTAGTGAAAATAAAGATGTAATTTTTTTTTCTCATTCATGGCTCCCTTGAAATATACTTCTAGATCTGTATATTAACTCCAGAGGCAGCTAGGTGGTACTTGGATAGGGTGCTGGGTCTAAAATCTGAAAGATCTGAGTTCAAATTTGAAAAGTTATATGACCTTGGTAAAGGCATTTAACTTGAGTATCCTCAACTGTAAAATGATCATAAGAATAACACCTTTTCCCCAGGGATTTTGTGAGGATCAAATGAGATAATGTCTGTAAAAGCTCTTAGCATAGTAGCTGGCACATGGTAGGCATTTTGTAAGTGCTTACATTTTTCCTTCCCCTTTCCCTCTAGACTTAGAATCTCTGGACTAAACGGTCTTTTGAATAAATTTTACCATGGTATATACTGATAATGATTTTTTTCATAACGAAATCTAATAGAGACAGTTCTGCTTATCATAGAATCTAAGTTTAAATGGAACAGAAATTTTAAGCAAGTCAAAATTCTATTCAAAATTCTTACGATGTATTTATTAAATGTTCAAATATATTCATTTTTTGATTCAACAAATATTTAATAAGTGCCTACTGTGTGCTAGACTTAGAGTCAGAAAATATAAACACAAAAGGGAGAAGACACAAAGTAGAGTAGGATATAGTACTTTCCCTCATGAACTTTACAGGCTAAAACCAGGCTTCATCACCTACAATCCTTGAACTTTGGGGAAAATATTTTGATAACTATCATTTAATATAATGAGTTTCCTTTGAAATCCAATGTATTTATTTTATGCATATAAGAACATCATTCTAAGAAGAAAGCACAGTACTTAATAAAAGTACATTGAATGATTGATTGAAGATGTCTTTAGCCTTTGGCAGATTGCCAAATGTCCCTCTTCATGATTGTCTCTGTCTCTGTTTCTCTGTTTCTCTCTGTCTCTTTCTGTCTCTATCTCTGTCTCTCTAACTCTCTGTGTCTCTCTGTGTCTCTCTCTGTCTCTGTCTCTCTTTCTCTCTCTCTTTCTTTCTCTTTCTCTCTCTCTCTCTCTCTCTCTCTCTCTCTCTCTCACACACACACACACACACACACACACACACACACACACAAGACTAACCTCTGGTTGAAATGGAGGTACACAAACATATAAATCTAGATATTGCAGTGGGGAGAGAGCCAGTTCTGGAGTCAGGAGGACCTGAGTTCAATTCCCATCTCAGATACTACACTAGTAGGTGTGTTCCTGGGCAAGTCATTTAACCTATTTGCCTTAGTTCCTCATCTGTAAAATAAGCTGGAGAAGTCTTTGCCATGAAAACTCTTAATGGGTCACCAAGAATAAGACATGAGTGAAAAAACACAACCTATAAATATATACATGTTAAAATGTAAAAATGCAAGGGTAACAAATATTATGCTATTTCAGAGGAGGAAAAGCTACTTCTGCCTGGAAGATGAGAGGGGCTTTAGGAAGAACTTGCATTTGAAGTGCATATTGAAAGGTGGATCAGAATGAGAAAAATAGATTTTGAAGAAAATAGCATTATTCAGTTCCATACAAATGGGAACTACCTAGGTAATCTAGTCCAAGCAAAATTAACTATATGGGCAGTGAATCTACTGAATTGTTAATGGACTTAGAATAGCATAAAAGAGGTTAATGACCTCTTTCCTTCAACATTTTCATTATCTAACAATAACTAATCCAGGTCAGATTGCCTTGTTTCTTCTGTACTAACTCCAGACTTTAAACTTAAATCTCCCAGGATCACGTTGAAAAAAATTATACAACTAATGAAAGCTCCCAGCAGAGAGATGGAGATAAAAATCAAAGAACAAAGAACTCACAATCGATAAAGACCACCAAGTCAACAGACCTCAAATTTATAATGAAAAACTACTTTGAGCTCTCAGTTTGAAAAGTATTTTTCTTGGATTGGTCATCCTTTGAAAAAAGGAAAACAAAGTTTTTGGACCACATTTTTTTGTCAGTCTTCCTTAAACAAAGTCATTAATAAGTCAATCTCAATACTAGTAAAGGGAAATATGATATTGGAGAGAGGGGGATTCCACAACAATAGCAAATATATTCTGGGGAAACTGAGTTCCAATAATCTCTTGTGTTCATTAGTTCTGAATTGCACTAAAGTCAATTGGGTTCTTGTACTGAATTGGGTAGTAATATAAACCCTCTGGAAGGAGAGAATCACCAGGCCACCTTAAGGGAGAAAGAAGTAACATACATCAGAAACAATCAAAGTTTCTGTGAAATTAGCAGTGAGCTCAGATCTAGGAATACCTACTGTCCTGTTCAACCAGAGAAAATGATGGAGAGACAAAGAGAAACAGAAACAGAGAGAGGAAAAAGAGGGAAGGACGTACAGAAAGACACACAGAGAGACAAGAAGAGTAAGAGACAGAGAAATATATAGAGGGGAAAGGAAGGGAGGAGAAGGGAGAAAGGGGTAGGGGAGGGGAGAAAAGCAAGGGGAGAAAAGAAGAAGGGAGCTGAGAAAAGGGAAGGGAAAGAGAAGGGACAGAAAAGCAAAGAACCTCCTACTTAGGTCTAAGAAATTATTTACAAATAATTTATTTCATTTCAATTATGCTAAAACCACCTTACTCCTCTGGAAGTTTTCCCAATATTATTTCATAGTATAATAATTCACTTTCTAAGTGAAGCAGCAGTTTGAATATATGTTTATAGTCCTAGACCTGAAAGAGATCTTAGAGATCATTGGGACTAATCAATTTCATTTTATAGGTGAGGAAACTGATTCCCAGGTACATCAAGTAACTTTCCTGAAATCCTGTTCCACTTGTGCCCTCTAATCCTGATATCAATTTCAATTCAAAATCATTGAGTATCTACTTCTTGGCACTGTATGGCATTCATGATCCTAAATCTTGAGGATCTTGAAAACTTGTTGGGGAAATAATCAGATTTACAAAAATAAAGCAATTTAAGCGCAATTTCAAACAACATAGAAGCAATACAAAATTAAAAACAGCCAAGTGTCCAAATACTCTAGCCAGTAGTTTCTGACAAAGTCAGAAAAAGAAGAAACTAATGTGATCTGTAAGAATGCACAGGGACTGGGGAGAAAGAGAAGGGAGGGAGGGCATATCCCAGGCCATCCTGCCTCCATCATTTTGTTCAAGTGCCCTGAAGTAGTCTTCTGACTGCAATGTCCTCTTTGGAAATGAAGGACACACTAACACACACTTTGAACTGCTTTCTAGTTCAGTGGAGCATATTAATAAAAAAAAGTACTTAAGTAAGCTGGTGATTTGCTCCTCTCTCAAGCAGGATTTTAATTACAGCTGAAGTGTTATTCTGAATAGGTATTATTTTGAAGTTCACATTTATGTTAATAGAGACTTGCAAATAAGTATTTTTTTTTATTTTTCTAAATCAATCCTTAAAATTTTCACCAGGCTGAAAACCATCCAAGAGTGCTATTGCTGACATAAACAGTGAGAACTCTAGGCCAGTATCAGAACTACAAATCACCTTTTTTTCCATTAAGGAAAAAAAAATCTTTTTTTTTAAATTTTATTAATACTTTTTATTTGCAAAACATATGTATGGGTAATTCCTAAATATTAACACAATGCTTTCTGTTACAAATTTTTCCCCCCTACTCCCCACCCCTCCCCTAGATGGCAGGATATCCACGACATGATAATTATGTTAGAATACTTGAGAAATCGAATATATGTATAGTTATTGCATCATTTTTTGTGCAGGAGAAATCATATCTACAAGAAAGAATAATCTGATAAAGGAAATACAATGCAAGCAAACCTCAATAGAGAACATGAAAATGTTATGTTGTGGTCCACATTTCACATCCCTTTCTCTGGGTGTATATGGCTCTCTTCACCGAACAGTTAGAACTGGTTTGAAGCATTTCATTGTTGAAGAGAGTGATGTCCATTAGAAGTGATCCTCATATAGTATTGTTGTTGCCATGAATAATGATCTCTTGGTTCTGCTCACGTCACTGAGCATTAGTTCATGGAAGTTTTCCAGGCCTCTCTGAAATCGTCCTGCTGATTGTTTCTTACAGAGCAATAATATTCCATAACATTCATATACCATAATTTATTCAGCCACTCTCCAATTGATGGGCATCCATTCAGTTTCCAGTTTCTAGCCACTACAAAAAGAGCTGCCACAAACATTCTTGCACATGTAGGTCCCTTTCCCTCCTCTAAGTTCTCTTTGGGATATAAGCCCAATAGAAACACTGCTGGGTCAAAGGGTATGCATAGTTTGATAACTTTTTGAGCATAACTCCAAATTGCTCTCCAGAATGGCTGTATCTGTTCACAGCTCCACCAACAATGCATCAGTGTCCTAGTCTTCCCACATCCCCTCCAACATTCATCTTTATCTTTTCCTGTCATTTTAGCCAATCTGACAGGTGTGTAGTGGTACCTCAGAATTGTCTTAATTTGCATTTCTCTCATCATTAATGATTTGGAGCACCTTTTCATATGATTATAAATAGTTTTAATTTCCTCATCTGAAAATTGTCTGTTCATATCCTTTGACTATTTGTCAATTGGAGAATGGCTTGAATTCTTATAAATATGAGACAATTCTCTATATATCTTAGAGATGAGACATCTATCAGAACCCTTAAATGTAAAGATGATTTCCCAACTTGATGCTTCCCTCCTAATTTGGCTGCATTAGTTTTGTTTGTACAGAAACTTTTTAACTTAATATAATCAAAATTATCTATCTGGTGTTCAATTAAGAGTTCCACATCTTCTTTGGACATAAATTTATTTCATCTCCACAGATCTGAGAGGTAAACTATCCTATGTTCCTCTAATTTGGTAATAATATCACTCTTTATATCTAGATCATGAACCCATTTAGATCTTATCTTGGTGTGTGGTGTTAGGTGTAGGTCCAGCCTTAATTTGTTCCACACTAGTTTCCAATTTTCCCAGCAGTTTTTGCCGAATAATGAGTACTTATCCCAAAAGCTGGGGTCTTTGGGTTTATCAAAGACTAAATTGCTAAAGTTATTGCCTAGATTGTCCTGATATCCTATCCTATGCCACTGATCGACTGCTCTATTTCTCAGCAAGTACCAAATGGTTTTGATGACTGCTGCTTTATAATATAGTTTTAGATCTGGTACAGCAAGGCCACCTTCATCTGCCTATTTTCATTAATTCCCTTGAAATTCTTGACCTTTTGTTCTTCCAAATGAACTTTGCTACTATTTTTTCTAGATCTGTAAAATAGTTTCTTGGGAGTTTGATTGGTATGGCACTAAATAAGTAAATTAGTTTGGGTAGTATTGTCATTTTTATTATATTCGCTCAGCCTACTCATGAGCACTTAATGTTTTTCCAATTGACTAGGTCTGATTTTATTTGTGTGGAAAGTGTTTTGTAGTTTAGTTCATATAGTTTCTGACTTTTTCTTGGCAGATAGATTGCCAAATATTTTATGCTATCATCTGTTATTTTGAATGGAATTTCTTTTTGTATCTCTTGCTGCTGAACTTTGTTAGTAATATATAAAAATGCTGATGATTTATGTGGATTTATTTTAAATCCTGCAACTTTGCTAAAGTTGTGAATTGTTACTAGTAGTTTTTTAGTCAAGTCTCTAGGGTTCTCTAACTATGCCATCATGTCATCTGCAAAGAGTGATAATTTGGATTCCTTTTATCTCTTTTTCTTCACTTATTGCCAAAGCTAACCTTTCTAATACAATATTAAATAGTAAAGGTGACAGTGGTCAGCCTTGTTTCACTCCTGATCTTATTGGGAATGGTTCTAGTTTGTCTCCATTACATATGATGCTTCCTGAAGGTTTTAAGGAAAAGCCCATTTATTCCTATACTCTCTAGTGTTTTTAATAGGAATGGGTGTTGGATTTTATCAAATGCTTTTTCTGCATCTATGGAGATAATCATATGGTTTTTGTTAGTTTGGTTATTAATATAATTGATTATGCTGATAGTTTTCCTGATATTGAACCAGTCCTGCATTCCTGGTATAAATCCTACTTGGTCATGGTGTATTATCCTGGGGATAACTTTCTGTAATCTCGTTGTTAAAATCTTTTTTTAAAATTTTTGCATCACTATTCATTAGGGAAATGGGTCTATAGTTTTCTTTCACTGTTTTCACCCTACCTGGTTTAGCTATCAGCACCATATCTGTGTCATAGAAGGAATTTGGAATTATACCTTCTGTCCCTATTTTTTCAAATAGTTTGTATGGTATTGGAATTAATTGATATTTGAATGTTTGGTAGAATTCACATGTAAAACCATCTGGCCCTGGAGATTTTTTCTTAGGGAGTTGATTAGTAGCTTGTTCTATTTCTTTTTCTAAAATGGGGCTATTTAAATAATTTCTTTCCTTTTCTGTTAACCTGGACAATCTATATTTTTGTAGATATTCCTCCATTTCATTTGTATTATCAAATTTATTGGCATGAAGTTGGGCAAAGAAACTTCTGATTATTACTCTAATTTCCTCTTCATTGGAGGAAAGTTCTCCCTTATCATTTTTAAGACTAACAATTTGATTATCCCCTTTCCTTTTTCTGATCAAATTAACTAAAGGCTTATCTATTTTGTTGTTTTTTTCATAAAACCAACTCTTAGTTTTATTTATTAATTCAATAGTTTTCTTATTTTCAGTTTTATTAATCTCCCCTTTTATTTTCAGAATTTCCAATTTGGTATTTAATTGAGGGTTTTTAATTTGCTCTTTTGCTAGTTTTTTTTTTAATTGTAACCCTAATTCATTGATCTTCTCTTTCTTTGTTTTATGCAAGTAAACATCTAGAGATATAAAGTTACCCCTTATAACTGCTTTGGCTGGATCCCACAAATTTTGGTATGTTGTCTCATTACTGTCCTTCTCCTGGATGAAATTATCGATTGTGTCTATAATTTGCTCTTTCACCCATTCATTCTTCAGGGTTAGATCATTTAATTTCCAATTATCTTTTGGTATATTTTCTCCTGGCCTTATATTACATTTGAGTTTTATTGCATCATGATCTGGAAAGGATACATTTTCTATTTCTGCTTTTCTACATTTGATTTTAAGGTTTTTATGCCCTAACACATGATCAATTTTCATATAAGTTCCATGACCCCCTGAGAAAAATGTATATTCCCTTCTATCACCATTCAATTTCCTCCAGAGATCTGTCATACCTAACTTTTCTAACATTTTGTTTATCTCTCTAAGTCCTTTCTTATTTGTTTTGTGGTTTGATTTATCTAATTCTGAGAGAGCAAGGTTGAGGTCCCCCACTAGTATAATTTTACTGTCTATTTCTCCTTGCATCTCTGTTAGTTTCTCCTCTAGGAATTTGGATGCTATTCCACTTGGTGCATATATGTTTAGTATTGATACCTCTTCATTGTCTATGGTACCCTTTAGTAAAATACAGTTTCCTTCCTTATCTCTTTTAATTAGATCTATTTTTGCTTTTACTTGATCTGAGATAAGGATTGCTATCCCTGCTTTTTTTTGTTCACTCGAATCATAAAAGATTCTGCTCCAGCCCTTTACCTTCACTCTGTATGTGTCTCTATGTTTTAGATGTGTTTCTTGTAAAAAACATATTGTAGGATTCTGGCTTTTAATCCAGTCCGCTATCTGTTTCCGTTTTATGGGAGAGTTCATCCCATTCACATTCACAGTTAAAATGACTATATCTATATTTCCTGCCATCTTATTTACCCAAAGTTATCTTTTTCTCTTCCATTTCCCCTTACTCCCTTCCCCCCTCCCCAGTATTTTGTTTTTGATGACTACCTCCCTCTAACAGTCCTCCACACTTTAAAACCCTCCCTCTTTTTTACACCTTTCCCCTAATCCTTCTATTAATTTATTCCTTTCTTTTCCTCCTTTCCCTCCTACTTCCCTATACAGAGGGCCAAGTTTTGCCCTGAAATAAAATGCGTCTGATATACTCTTTTAGAGCCCAGTCTAATGAGAGTAAAAATACTCATCACCCTCCCTTCTTTCCCTCAATTATATTAGATTTTCTATGTCTCTTCATGAGACTTTGCCTTATTTTGCCTCCTTTTTATTTTTACTTTATTTTACCTCCATCCCCCCCTTTTTTTACAGTATGATGTACCTTCCACCTCTAATTTCTTTCTGATTATTATCAAAGAAAATCAAATTATACCCCCATTCTTTAAGGATACCCCTAGTAGAGATATAGTTCTCGAGAGTTCTTTCCTTTTTACCTTTTTACACTTCTCTAGAGTTCTGTGTTTGGAGGTCAAATTTTTTGTTCCGATCAGGTCTTTTCATTAGAAAAAGGTGAAATTCCCCTGTATCATTGAATGACCATCTTCTTCCCTGGAAGATGATGCTCATTCTAGCTGGATAGTTTATTCTTGGCTGTAATCCAAGTTCTTTTGCCTTTCAGAATATCTGATTGCAGGCTCTTCGATCTTTCAATGTGGAAGCTGACAGATCCTGTGTAATTCTAATGACAGTTCCTCGGTATTTGAACTGTATTTTTCTAGCTGCTTGCAATATCTTTTCCTTGGTGCGATAGTCCTGAAATTTGGCCACGGTATTCCTTGGGGTTTTAATTTTGGGGTCTCTTTCAGGAGGTGATCTGTGAATTCTTTCAATGCCAACTTTGCCTTCTGATTCTAAAACATCAGGGCAATTATCTTTCATGATTTCCTGGAAGATAGCATCAAGGTTCTTTTTTTCATCGTGACTTTCAGGGAGTCCAATAATCCTTAGATTGTCTCTCCTGGATCTGTTTTCCAATTCAGTTGTTTTTCCTAGGAGGTATTTCATATATTCTTCTATTTTTTTCATTTTTTTGTTTTTGATTGATTCTTGAAGTCTTATTGAGTCATTCATTTCAATTTGTTCAATTTTAATTTTTAAGGTATTATTTCCTTCAGCTATCTTTTTTAGCTCCTTTTGTAACTGGCCAATTGAATTTTTTGGTTCATTGCATTCTTTTTCCATTTTGCCAATTTTATTTTTCAGTGAATTGTTGTCTTTTTCCAATTCACTAATTTTATTTTTCAGTGAATTGTTGTCTTTTACCAATTCACTATTTTTATTTTCTTGTGATTTGGTAACATTTTCCAATTCACCAATTCTGTTTTTCAGTGAATTGTTGTCTTTTTCCAATTCACTAATTTTGTTTTTCAGTGAATTTTTGTCTTTTTCCAATTCATTAATTTTTTTCAGTGACTTGTTGTCTTTTTCCAAATCACAAATTTTGTTTTTCGGTGAATTGTTGTCTTTTTCTGATTCACCAGACTTATTTTCCAGTTTTTCACATCTCTGTTGCAGGGCAAGATTTCCTTCTTGCACTGCTCTCAATTTATTTCCCCAATCTTCTTCTAGCTCTGTTTTGAGATTCTTTATGCAATCTTCCAGGTAAGCTTTCTGAAAGGAAGACCAGCTTAAGTCCACCTTTGTGGCTTTATCTGGGATTGTTTTCATAATGTCAGGATCTGGGGACTTCTCTAGTTTCTCTCTGTAAAAGCTGTCTAAGGTGAGAGCTCTTTTTCTTGCTCATGATTTTCAGCAGAGGTATCAGTCACCAGCAGGGAATTCTGCAGCAGCAGCAGCAGCAGCAGGGATTTCAATTTGCCCTGGGGCAATTTGCCGAGTTGACTTCCGGTCTGGGGCTGATGTTACTAGATCCGCAATAGGACCACACTTTCAGCTGCTCTCAATCCACCCTTTATCAAAGGTAGACCTGCCAAAGCACCTGCCCGAAAGCAGAGCAAAGTGGCCCAAGCGTCTCCCAGGGACTTCCTGGCAGCCTAAAAACTTCTGGTCCGTCCCAGCCCCGGACTTGCTCCCCGGCTGCGCACTGGCATCTGAGTGCTGGGAGCTGCTCGATCCCCTGCCCATCTAAACTGACCTCAGAAGTTCTTTCATAGTAGATATTTGATAGAAGTGCATTGTAGTCCAAGCGTTTGGTGGCGCCCTCACTCCAAAACCAGTTCGGAGGCTCAATTTGTCTGGGTTTGAGGGAAGGTCTCAGGAGCTCACAGAGGACGCTGTCTGCAGTTTGCCATCTTAGCTCCGCCCCCCGGAAAAAAAAATCCTGTAAAAAAGAAGCCCGGTTCATGTTTTTCTCTAAGGTAAAGCATAATTCACTTTAGGTTATAAATATGAACCAGTTGTGAAGTCTTAATTGAACACCAGATAGATAACTTGACTATAATAAGTTAAAAAGTTTTTGTACAAACAAAACCAATGCAGTCAAGATTAGGAGGGAAGCAATAAATTGGGAAATCATCTTTACATTTAAGGGTTCTGATAAAGGCCTCATTTCTAAAATATAGAGAGAATTGTCTCATATTTATAAGAATTCAAGCTACTCTCCAATCGATAAATGATCAAAGAATATGAACAGACAATTTTCAGATGATGAAATTAAAATTATTTCTAGTCATATGAAAAGGTGCTCCAAATCACTATTGATCAGAGAAATGAAAATTAAGACAACCCTGAGGTACCACTATACACCTGTCAGATTGGCTAAAATGACAGGAAAAGGTAATGACGAATGTTGGAGGGGATGTGGGAAGACTGGGGTACTGATGCATTGTTGGTGGAACTGTGAATGGATCCAACCATTCTGGAGAGCAATTAGGAACTATGCTCATAAAGTTATCAAACTGTGCATACCCTTTGACCCAGCAGTGTTTCTACTGGGTTTATATCCCAAAGAAATCATAAAAGAAGGAAAGGGCCCCACATGTGCAAGAATGTTTGTGGCAGCCCTTTTTGTAGTGGCTAGAAACTGGAAACTGAAAGGATGCCCATCAATTGGAGAATGGCTGAATAAATTATGGTATATGAATGTTATGGAATATTAATGTTCTGTGAGAAACGACCAGCAAGATGATTTCAGAGAGGCCTGGAGAGACTTGCATGAACTGATGCTGAGTGAAATGAGCAGAACCAGGAGATCATTATACACGACAACAATAATACTATATGATGATCAATTCTGATGGACATGGCTCTCTTCAACAATGAAATGTTTCAAACCAGTTCCAATTGTTCAGTGAAGAAAGCCATATACACCCAGAGAGAGGGATGTGAAACGTGTACCACAACATAACATTTTCATGCTCTCTATTCAATGTTTGCTTGCATTGTGTTTCCTTTCTCTGATTTTTCTTTCTTGTAGATAAGATTTTTCTTGCACAAAAATAATGTATGGAAATAGGTATACATATATTCGATTTGTCAAGCATTTTAACATAATTATCATGTAGTGAATATCCTGCCATCTAGGGGAGGGATGGGAAGTAGGGCGGAAAAATTTGTAACCGAAAGCTTTGTAAGGGTCAATGTTGAAGAATTACCCATACATATGCTTTGCAAAAAGAAAAGCTTTAATTAAAAAAAAAATATGAACCAGTTGATTTTCTCATTGCCAAAGAAGTCCTATAAGAAATTCAGCAACACAAAGCTCTACAGATCTTCTAGGGAAACAACAGCCACAGTTAGACTACCCTTTATATCTCTCAGACATAGAGGGTTTTTTTAAGCAGGAAAAGAAGAGTGGAAACCCAAGCCCAGGCAACTCCAAGTACTGCATGTAGATCTAGTGTTACTTATTTTAAGGATGCTGCTGCTACCACCACCACTTGTAGCATGTCAGTCAAAGATTACCATTTAAAGCAATAGCATTCATAAACAAAATCACTGAAAAAATTTGTATGTATTGCCACTGACTTTCCTTTTCTGTCTCATTCTTCATTTAGGAGATCTCCTATTTCCATGCATTCCCTTGGACTTTCATTGCCTTAATCTTTCCTCCTCCATCCTCCCCCAAAAATATCATTAGAGAAAAACAATTCTATAAATTAATTGATGCTGAGGTGAATTTGATTGAATGAAATTTAAAATTTGATGAATTAATTCTACTAGGGATATCTGTCTTCTAATAGAAGGTGGGATTTGAACTCATATCTTTAAACCCCATATTCTTTCTTCTCTACTTTGATGATTCCTTGGTAATGCCATAATCACCCTGATAAATTACCTCATCTGAATAAATTCCTAGATTGAATACCAATTTCTCTATATTTCTTTATGGCCTAGAAGCTCCTTATGTTCCAGTCAGTATGGCTTTATCCATTTATAATTTTGGTTTGTATAATCCACTAGGAAAACTCTACTTTCCTCCTTAATTTTTTGTTTTTAAATAAACCTAAATCTCATAAACATGTAATAATGGAGTCAATTATATTTTGATTATATTTGGTCTTTACTCAAAAAGTAAAAAGAATATGATAAAAATTAAAAAACCTAGTGTGTACTACAAAAATGTATAACTTCTCCCAGTCCAGTGATGCCTAAAATAAGTCTATGGGAACATTCCAAATGCAGAAGATTCCAAAGTTCAAATCCCTAGGTTCAGTTGCCTCTACTGGGAGCATTCCACATATTGGATTTATCAAAAGTACCTGAAGCTAAATCCTCCAATTTCTCTCCTATGATCAATCTCTCACAGAGCTATAGTCAAGTTATTTTGAGAGCTTAGGAAGCAGTTCTCTATTCTACTTCTTTTTGCTGCTAGTGATGCCGGCAGCAATTTCTAATTCTGCTTTCCAGCTGCTTCTTGGTGTTTCTATTTACTAGCTATAGTAGTTAGAAATCTGACTATCCTGATAGTTTTGAAAAAGCCAGACTTGCCGAGAGACTCCTTCTTTCTTTTGACCTTGGACTCCTAGTCTTCAAAAGTTCATGCTGGCTGCCTTCTCACATCATTCCACCCTAGCCCTTGAGCATTTTGCATCTTTTCATATTCTTGCTTTATGGATGAGGCCAACTCAAAATATCAGACCAACATATGTTGCAGAGAAATAAACTAATCAATCAATAAGATTAAAAACCTCACATTTGCCAAATGCTGTACCAGACTTTGATGATACAAGTCAAAGAATGAAATAATCCTTGTTCTCAAGGAGCTCACATTCTAATGAAGGAGCTAGAAAGCATATAGAGTAAACCTTAAAATAATAAACACAAATATTTACAAAGTGTAAATATATAATGTAGTTGTATTATATAATGTATATAATGTACTTGGGGAGGAACTACACTAGAGGAAGGGGAATGAGGAGAAACTTTATGAAGAAGATAATATTTGAACTATTTTTTAAAGGATGAGAAGGACTCTAGAAGTGGAAATAAGCAGGAAATACATTCCAGACAAAACAGACAGAAAATGCAAATTCATGAAGATGAGATGTAAAATATGGTGAGAAGGCTAGTAGAATGGATTGCAGAGTGTGGAGGGAGAGCAATGTCTGATGAGGCTAGAGATATAAGAATGGATCAGGTTGCATAAGACTTTAAAGCTAACCATAACTTTTTGTGTTTTACTACAGAGGTTGTAGGAAGACATTAAAGTTGAAGTAGAGGGGTCACATTGTCCTCTGCTTAAGAAAGTTGGCTTTAACTGCATTGTGTAGGATGAACTGGATGAAGAGACACTTGAGGCAGAAACATTTGTTTGGTAAATGACTAGATATATTTTCTGAAGAGAATGAAAAGCCCATATAATGTGATTGAATAATAAAAAAATTGTTGTAAATATAAAGCCAGGCAATACTACTTTACCATGTTGAAGAGAATTCTTAAAGAAAATGTTGTATTTTCTCCCAAATTGGTTGCGTTGACTGACAAAAGTGTCAAAAAGTGTCATAACAAAGTATGTGAAAAGATTCACATACATAAATCCATAAAAAATCCCTTATATCAATTCATGGGTGTTACTCATACATGGCTACCAATTTATTCTTTGTCATAATTTTTAGGATCATAGAGTCCAAACACATGGTTTAATTTTAATAATGGCAGTGGTGATAATGATACTGATGACATTTTCCATTACTGAATATATGTTCTACACGACCACCATATTGACTGTCTCATTGTATGTCTTAGGGGGAAAACATATATCAAAGACTCAATTATAAATTATTTATTGGAAAATCAAGTTAAATATTTTTTATTCATGCAGCAACATTTAGCAATTTGCATTCAGCAGCATGTGCATTCATAGGAATGATGCCAATTTTTACTTTAGTCAGGCTCAAAGACAGTCCCTTTGCATATGGAGAATAAATTGATTCTACATATGAATCAAGGAATCAAGGAGAGTGGGGATATAGGGAGAGGAGAGGCAGTTGCAAAATATTTCAGAAGCTAAGGTAATAAACTGTTAAAAAAAATAAAACAGTCTATTCAGACAATACACCAGAATTTAATTAATAAAAATAAATAGATCTTACAGAATTGTAGACTATAAAAAATGTTAACACCTCAACAGACAAGAATTTCAAATGTTATCCAGTCCAGTCATTATCTTAAGAATAAATCCCCTTTCTAATATTCTAGACAAATTCAATTTTCCATTTGAAAACCTCTATCATGGAACACACTGTTTTCCAAAGGAAACCTATTTTAAATTTGGATAGGTCTTCTTAGAAAAATCTTAACTTCCTTTGAATCTACATCCATGTAACTTCCACATTCTGTCTAACCTTAATCTCTGGAACTAAGAAAAATGATTTATATTTATTCATGACAACCTTGCAAATATTTGATGACAGAGATCATGTCCCTTTTAAATATTCTTTTCTATAGGATAAACATCTCCTGTTAAATAATCTGAGAGTTGGAAGGGATCTCAGAGGTCAATTCATTTTACTAGCCAAACAAGAATTTTTTCTATGCTCTCCCTAATGCTTGGCCATCTAGCTTTTGTGTGAAGACTCCAAGGATGGAAAATCTTGGGAAGTCTCTTCTACTTTTGGAACTTTTAGGAAGTGTTTTGTTCATGTTGAGCTAAAATCTCTACTACTTTGGAACATGGACCTACTGTTTCTTTCCAGCCATAAGGAATAAGTCTGCTATCTTTATGCTATATCAGTCCTTCAAATAATTAAAAATAGTCTCCTCTTCTCCAGACAACCAGTGATATTTATATGGTATGGTGTTTCTTCCTTAACTCCTTTGTGAAGCTTCTGGTTCTGAAAAGGCTTAAATGTAACTCTCAAAATTAGATACACAGAATCCTGACCAGACTAGAGAGTATGATGAAATATACCTTTCTGGATAGAAGGCTCTTTTACTGCTGTCTAGATTTAAGTATATTTGTTTTTGTTTGATGAAGAAAAAGGTAAGGAAGGGAAGAGCAGGAAGGATGACTTTATATTGTTTGTTTGCATTGAGTTTGCAGAAATCTCCAGATTTTGTTTTTATATAAACTTTTTTTTATTTTTTTTTAAATTTTATTTTATTTGCATAACATATGTGTGGGTAATTCTTCAACAATAACCCTTACATAGCTTTCCGTTACAAATTTTTCCCCCCAACTTCCCCACCCCTTCCCTAGATGGCAGGATATCCACTACATGTTAATTATGTTAAAATATTGGCAAATCGAATATATGTATACATATTTCCAAACTTATCATTGTTGTGCAAGAAAAATCTTATCTACACAAAGGATATATCAGATAAAGGAAACACAATGTAAGCAAACATCAATCAAGGAGTATGAGAATGTTATGTTGTGGTCCACATTTCGCATCCCTCTCTCTGGGTGTATATGGCT